>PVJC01004704.1:0-62480 GCA_004026665.1 Murina feae | reverse complement strand
GGGCTACAGATAGGAATCATGAAAGCCCCGGGCTTTCCCGTCAGGGCAGCACTCGGAGTGTAATTAATCCTGGCTGCACAGGCTCCGGACAATGGGGGGCTTCTTTGTTTTTTTCATTCTGCCAGGTCGGCGGCTTTTCCTCCTGTGCAGGAAGGTGACGGTACACGGCGCGTTACAGATAATTACCTTTACCCCGTCCGCCCGGATTGAGTTGGATTCTTGCTGCTCAGTGTAAATGAAGTAATTCCCGAGGCAGTCAGTGAGCCAGGCAGCCAGCCCTGGCTCCTGGGCTGGTCCCAGGGCCTGTAGGATGGAGATGCCCCCACCAGGCCAGGCCAGGCCTGTGTCCTAGGGCTCAGAGGAGGGAGCTGGCAGCACTCAGGGCCTGGACTGGGAGAGATGGCATGAGAGTGGGCCCAGAGCAGCGGGAAGACGCACTGTGACAGCCAGTTCTGTTCAGCAGGTCTCCCTGAGCCCATTTCCTCTCTGTCTCCCCACAGGCCATTTAGGGAGGTTCATTGAGGCCCTTGCACTGAGCATTCCCACGGCCCCCCTTCTCAGGATGGTCAGGAGAAAGAAGGGGGGTTCTGGGCTGCAGCGGCAGGAGTGGGTCCTGGTTCCTAGAGGTTTTGCACAACCTCTGAGCTCTGGCCTGAGGAGGTCTGGGAGCCAGTGCATCCATGAGATGACTTGGGCAGGCCAGGCTGCAACCTGTTAAAACCAGTTTGAGACGAGAGAACATACTTAGGAAACATTAGGATAAACGAGGAGCAGAGAGGAAGAGGAGTTGAGAGTCGGCTGAGAGACTCTGCTCCCGGGGGCCCGCTTTGCACCTCCCAGTGTAGCATTACTGCCCTCATACACTGATTCTGGTCCGAGCGTTAATAAGAGAGAGTTGGTGCACCAACCTCGGGGTTGTGGAAGGAATGCCTGGCTGGGATTCCAAGACCTGGATTCAAATCCTGGTCCAAACGAGCAGCTGTGTGATTTGTAGCAAGTCTTTGTTTCCTGGTGTGAAACATGATGCTAGTATCATTACCCACCTGTCCAGTCGACAGCTAGGTGAGTAATGCCTGTGGAAGTGCTTTCTGAACTGCACGTAATTATACGAATGCCGGTTAGTATCAACACGGGTATTTGAGCAAGCGTATCAGAAGGTGACGCTTTGACACCAAGGCCAGGCAGGGGCTGAGGGGGTTCGTAGGACAGGTGTTTGGGCAGATGGTTTTCAGGGTGACTGCCAAACTCTCCCAGGTCACTTGTTTAGTCTCGGTTAGGGTTAGTCCTTACTGTGTGAATTCAGGAAGTTGAGCCAGTCGGTCACTGCTGAGCAGACAAGCATTCAGGGCCTAGGAACCCCCTCCATGGGGGAGGGGAGGTCCCTCCTGAGCTCTGACGTCACCAAGTCCACCCGGCCTCGCTGCCTAGCGCGACATTACCTGAGAACCTGTGTCTGCGGTTGTAAGTGTCAAGTTGATTTTAATTAGTCTAATACCTGCCTGTTAGAATCAACCTAGCCTCTGGTGGGAAGGTCATTTTTCTGATTTTGCTTGGCTCCTGAGTCCTCATCAGCCTCAGTGGGCCATCCAAAGACTGCAGGCAAGCCTGCTTGCCTCAGCTGAAATGTTGGCTGCCCTGGTGGGGAGCTGAAAAGTTCATAGCTGGAAAGGAAACCGGCTTTGGGTGAGGTGGGATGGCGGGGTATGGCGGGGGAAGGGTAGGCTGATGGAGGGGTCGTTAGACTTGTTAGGATCATGAGTAATGTCGAGAACCCAGGTTCCCTCCTTGGAATTCAATGTTCTTCCCCCTCTTGAGCCTCAGTTTTCTATTCTCTAAAATGGGGGTAATAATTCCTGTCCTGCCTGTATCGCTGAGGTTCAAACAAGACCATGTAGGAGGTTGATCTGTCTGTAAAACAATGCAACACGAATGCTTTATCACATCAAAGTGAAAGCTCTTTCAAGTTATACAGCTGGCTGCGGTGTGCCTGACGACTAGTTTCTGGACCTCTGTCTAGTAATCCCTCGTTCCCACGCAGTCTTCTCGTACTGTCCACACTCCCCAAAACCATGGGCGACCTGAGGGTGTTAGCACATAGTAGTAGGTGCTCAATAAATGTCGGTTGGGTAATATGAAGCTTTGGTTGAGAGGACGTTTGGGGAAACAGCCATGAGAAGCCGTCAGTGGTGGGGGCATTTGTTTCCCATCCTGCTCAGCCTTGCCCCTCCCTTCACTAGACAGAGCTGCTTCAGGGCAAGAGATGGTCCTAGTCATCTTTGTCTTTGTGATGTCTCATGCAGAGCCAGGCACAAAGCAATTATTTGATAACTGCTACTTGAGTGAATGAATGAATGAATGAATGAGTGAATGAGACAGGTCATGTGGTAATGAGTGCATGGAATTGAGAGTCAGATGAATAGGACTTGGAATCCTGGCCACAGCACTTCCTTTTGGCAAATATTTACTGTATGTTCACTATGTACCAGGAAGGTACTAGGTTGCAAATATGAATTTTCACAGTCTAGTAAGGAATAGACATGTGAGCAAACAGTTGCCAGTATGTGATAGAGACATATGCTACATATGTCGGTGGGCAAGACCTGAGAGTGATATATCTCCCAGAAGAGCCCGGGAAGGGTTCCCAAAGGAGGGGACCCGAGGGTGGGTCTCGTTAGCTTGGAAAAGTCACATCATTTTTGGGGGTGTCAGTTCCCTAAGCTACCATGTGAGCAGAATAAAACCTCCTTCATAGAGGCAAGGATGAAATAAAGTAATATGAATAAAACATCTGACACCAAATAATCTTTTTAAAAAATATATTTTTAATGACTTCAGAAAAGAAGGCAGAGGGAGAGAGATAGAAATATCAATGATGAGAGAATCATTGATCAGCTGCCTCCTGCATGCCCCTTACTGGGGATCAAGCCCCCAATCTGAGCATATGCCCTGACCAGGAATCAAACCAGTGACCTCTTGGTTCCTGCGTTAATGCTCAACTGCTGAGCCACATCCAGCCTGGCTGAATAATCTAATCTAATAAAAGAGTGATATGCAAATTAACCCTCACTCTGTTACACCCAAGCCAAGCCCACCAGCCAATCAGAGCGATGGTATGCAAATTAACCCAGCCAAGATGGCAGCTGGCAGTTGCAGAGCTAGAACAAACAGGGTGCCATGGATTGGGGGAACTGCCTACCTAGGCTGGCTGTAGCCTCTGCTCAAGGCAACAAAGTTTCAATTATGGAAACCATGGAGCTGAAGCAAGCAGACGGCTTCGTTGCCTGCCTAGGCAGGCTGTGGCCTCCCTCAAGGCAACAAAGTTTCAATTATAGAAGATAAATAAACCCCAGAAACCTGCTTCCAGCCAGCCTCACTGGGACCTTGGGGTCAATGGGAGCTGTGGCCAGCCTGCAAACAGCCCTCAGCCCCTCACCCAGGCTGACCAGGCACTCCAGTAGGGACCCGAACCCTGAAGGGGCTGTGGCCAGCCTGAAAACAGCCCTCAGACCCTCACCCAGGCTGGCCAGGCATGCCAGCAGGTGGAC
Organism: Murina feae; assembly: GCA_004026665.1. NCBI lineage: Eukaryota > Metazoa > Chordata > Mammalia > Chiroptera > Vespertilionidae > Murina > Murina feae. The sequence continues at coordinate 58,935 of PVJC01004704.1, read as the reverse complement.
ATCCCCCGAGGGGTCCCAGACTGCAAGAGGGCAGAGGCTGGGCTGAGGGACACCCCCCCCCCCAGTGCACAAGTTTTTGTGCACTGGCCCCTAGTCTATATATAAAAGGCTAATATGCAAAGTGTCTCCTCCAGAGTTCGACCAGGAGATCAGGAGTTCAATCACTCACTATCATGTGTGCTGACCACCAGGGGGTGGCATGGAATGAAGGAAGGTCTTGGCTGGAACCAGCAGCCAGGGAAGGTAGGCCCCAGCCAGAGCCAGAAGAAAGGCCCTGGCCAGCAGCAGGAAGGTCCCAATTGGCCCTGATCACCGGCCAGGCCTAAGGACCCTGCCTGTGCACAAATGTCATGCACTGGGTCTCTAGTATCTTAATAAAGGTTAAAGATATTTATTTGAAGCCAGGCCAGGTGGGTTGGGGAGGGACAGGAGCCAAGAGCTCAAGGAATCTCAGAAGCTGGTCCATACTTCATCCTAGTTCTGCTAATCAGTACCTATATGGCCTTGAACAAGTGCCTTCACTTCCCAAAGCCTCAGTTGCTGTATCTGCAAAGTGGGAATAAGTTTGTTTTGTGGATCAATGGAGAGACTTCATACAAGGTACCTAGATCGTGTGTGGCACATTGTAAGGGCTAAAAGCGATAGCTCTTCTTTGTAATTATTACCAACATATTTCACAGAGAGGCTCACTATGCAAGACACACACACATATGCATGCATTTTAAGTCTCAGATGTGCTCAGACAGGGAAGAGGGGGAGGGGGGCTCAGGGTTAGGTTGAGTGACAGCCAGTGGTTGCTCAGTCTGAGAAAATTCCTTGAGACGAGGTGACTGGAACTCTTGAAAAGGTTGGAGGGACCAGGCCTGAGCAATGAAACTAGGGCTGAGGGGGTGTGGGGGGTCATCTTGTGGCTCATGCCCTAGGCTGGGGAAGTCTGCCTCCTGGGAAACTGAGAGGTGGCCCCCTGACAGCAGCATATAGGTCCTCCTCACCCCCATCTCCACCCCTCTCGGGGGCCAGTCCTGATGGCAAAATCACAGCCGCTGGTCCCCTGACCTTCCTGAACAAGACAGCCTGGCAGCCATGCTGGGTTGCCGTGGTAACTGGCAGCCTCCCAGCTGGGTTTCCCTGGTAACCAGTTTGCTGGTATTGGAGGAGGGGATGGTGAACTGGGGGGGAATCAGCCTCAAAAGAGGCAGAGAAGAACAGGGTGGACCAAGAGGAAGGCAAACCCCAGATGCCCCCAGCACAGCCCTGTCTTCTCACCCTCACCGTATGGGGAAAGCCTGAGAAAGGCAGGTAGGAAAGGCTGCTGTGCTGTTTCCACCGTGTGGGGTGTGTGTGTGTGTGTGTGTGTGTGTGTGTGTGTGTGTGTGTGGTGAGTCATCTTGGCCAATGCAGGACGCTGGTAGATGCGATGGGGCGACATGCAGGCGCTCTCTGGGCCGTGACAATGGTGCTGTGGTCCGGGGGGAAGCCAGGCCGTGGGAACCCAGCTCTCCATCCTGGTCCTCTGCCCCCTCTTTGAGCTCTAGCTCCCTCACCTGTAGAATGGAGGTGCTAACGTGGACTTCCAGGGACGTTGTTTGGGGACAGTGCCTGATAGTGTCAATGGTGGTCCCTCCTCCCCTTCCAGGCTGGTTTTCTGCCTGGTGATGCTTTCCAGCCTGTGAGCAGCTGGTATGGGAGAGCCACTCTGGGCTGAGCCCAGCCCACGCAGGGCATGGAGGTGGGAGGGTAAGAAAATTCAAGGAGAGACATGGCTCTCGCCCTCCCGGAGTTTACTGCCCAGAGCTGAGCAGCGAAACTGGGATCATCTTGTGGCTCATGCCCCAGACTGGGGAAGCCGCCTCGTGGGAAACTAAGAGTGGGCCCTGACACAGCAGCTTCCTTCCCTCAGGTACGTGGGCCCTCCCTCCCCGATGGAAGCCAGTCCTGGTGGCAAAATCGCAGTGGGAACATCTGCAAGAAAGTGTTCAAAGTAAGGTCTGAAATGTTTTACTAAAATCAGGAGAAATAAATTTTTCATCCCAACTCAGCAAACACATATGTGTTACCTCTACTGCTAGTTTCCTGTTATATTCAGACTAGTCTGGTCTATTTTAAAAAGAATATATTTTTATTGATTTCAGAGAGGAAGGGAGAGAGAGAGAGAGATAGAAACATTAATGATGAGAGAGAATCATTGATTGGCTGCCTCCTGCTCGCCCCCTACTGGGGATGGAGCCTGCAACCCGGGCATGTGCCCTGACCGGGAATCAAACCATGACCTCCTGGTTCATAGGTCGATGCTCAACCACTGAGCCACACTGACTGGGCTAGTGTGGTCTATTTTGTGTGTGTGTGTGTCTGTTGTTGTTGTTGTTGTTGCTTTTCAAAGATAGTCTGGCCCAGCTGGTGTGGTTCAGTGGTTGAGCATTAACTCATGAACCAGGAGGTCATGGCTCAAATCGGGTCAGGGCACATGCCCAGGTTGCAGATTCGATCCCCAATAGGGGATATGCAGGAAGCAGCTGATCAATGATTCTCTCTCATTGATGTTTCTATCCCTCTCTCCCTCTCCCTCTATCTGAATCAATAACAACATTATTCTAAACAAGATGATCTGCCCTGACTAGTTTGCTCAGTGAATAGAGCATCAGCCTTCGGACTGAAGGGTCCCAGGTTCGATTCCAGTCAAGGGCATGTACCTTGGTTGTGGGTACATCCCCATTGGAGGTGTGCAGGAGGCAGCTGATTGATGTTTCTCTCTCATCGATGTTTCTAGCTCTCTATCCCTCTCCCTTCCTCTCTGTAAAAAATCAATAAACTATATTTAAAAGAAAAAAAAAAAAAGATGGTCTGACCCTCCAGTGTGACCACACTGGTGGGTCACACCCACCAACGGGTGGCTGCCTTCAGTTTGAGGAACACTAAGAGAAAATACAACTGTAAGCTCCTCAGGCTCCTCTCGCCTTCCCTTCCGTGTGTAACGTTATCTGGTTGGATCCTCACAACTGCAATCCGTGCAGTTACAGGTCAGAGGTCACGCGAGTTGCCCAGGTCTCTGTGGCTCAGGTTCCTGGCTGCCCAGTTCTTCCTTGCTGCAGGCGGAATGGAAGGGTTCTCTTTCCAGAATGAGAAACTGGGATCTAAAAGTGAGGCCCTGGGGCTGAGCCTAGAAGTGGGTGCCTCTTGCCTATTGTTACTGGGAGGGGAGAGGCTGGGTGCCGGGAGACCTGTGAGCTGTGAGGCTGGGCTCCAAGCAGTCTGGGTGGCCCTCTATGTTCCAGGAAGGGAAGGGGAGGGTGGGTCTGGCTTTCCTGGTTGCTCCCCAGGGCTGGGTACTACTGTGAGGGAGGAAAGATCTGTGTCAGGGTCCTGGGGCCGAGCCTCGTGCCTGGGGCTTCTGGGAGATTTTCTGCCAGAAAAGCCTTAAGCCAGTCCCCATTTGTAATTGTCTATCTCCTGTTTGACAAGGGAAACGCTAGCAGGAGGCCTGCCAAGTGTGGACTTGACCACAGGGTCGGTTCAGCTGGGGAGAGCTTAGCGCCAGGCAGCGAGGTGAGGTGAGGCGAGGCGGGGCGGGAGGGGCACGAGTGGCTCTGGGAGACAGGCAGGACGCTGGCCCTCTCCCTATGCACTGGCTGAGCTAAAGGGAAGGCCTGGAGTCAGAACCTGGGGCACGCGGAGGCATCCACAGGCTCGGCTCCGTGTTCACCCGCGCTGGGGGAACTCTGCCCGTTTCGCCATCTCTCAGGCCCTGGTGTGGGTACTCAGAGGATGGTGCCAGTCCCCTCCCTTCCTACCAAGGACTTTGCCCTTTGCAAACAGAAGAATGAGCAAGCCAGGGGGCATTTATGGCTGAGAAGCCGTGCTGTTCCATTTGGGTGTATCTCCTCTTGGAGTTTACAGGGCCTGCAGCGCAAAAGGCTGCCAGCCGCTGGCCTGTGGCGCTGGGAGGAGATGGGGGGGGGGGGGCGCGGGCATGGGTGGCGCTGCTAGCCTAGCCATGTCCTTGTCTCTCTAGGCTTCTGGTTAATTTACTCGGCAGCCGTTAATCTGAGCATCAAGTCAAACCACAGAAAGAGAACAGACAGAGGTTCCTCATCAGACTCCTGGTGTCAGGCTCCGGTGCCTCCGTAATGCGTCAGCCAGGGTGGTGGGTGTGGCGTGGGGTTCTGCTGGAACTCTAGTGGGGGGTATGTTTTCACCTGAGGCTGGGGGGACAGGGGCAGGGGTGATGGTGAGCGTGCGATTGCACAAGCGGTTGTGCCTGGTGCTTAAATAAGAAGCAATCACAGTGAGGACCTTGCCTGTGGGGACCCTGCTCCCTGCATGTTTACTCGGATGTCCCCCGTGCAGTCTGTACTCTATTCCCGCCCGTTGTCCCAGGTGCTCTGATGACCCCTTTCCCTATGAAGGATCTGCATGTCTGAGAAGATGGACTCAGAGGTGGGGGAACAATCATAATTTGAATTTACAAATGTCCTCATGTTTCCGCTTGAATGAAGGCATCTTGGCCAGGAAGATGGTGGAGGTGAGGCCAGGGGAAAGACAAAGGATGTGGAGATCTGCCTGGCTCCACTTTGTCCTGACACCCTCCATAGTCACAGCCATTGGTGGCGGCTCAGGACGGCCCACCTCCCGGAAGAGGCAGGTGGTAGGTGGATGCGGCCTCCTCTGCAGGAGCGAGAGTGTGTGCATAGGTGGCTCGCTGTGAAGACGCATGGGCACATAGGCAGGGCCCGCAGCTGCTCATGGCCTCGTCAGGGGGCCCTTCAGATCACGCAGAAAGAAAGCCCCCAAGGCAGAGGCTCAGAGGCAGAGCTGGGCCAGGCTGGAGGGAGAATCAGAAGCCATCTCTAGTGCTGGTCCTTCTCTTCCTCCTGCCCACGTACTCCAGGAGGGGGATGACCTAACAAGGCAGCAGACCCCCCTCCCCCCACCCCATACACACACATAGGCTCCTTTTGAAGTTCAAGCCGATGTCTTCATTGAGCCCAAATAACTCTGGTGTTCCAGTCCCAGGTGTTTCTGCTCTTTTCTGATATCCTTCATCATGGTCACTTTCTGAGAGAGAGAGACAGAGAGAGAGAGTGGATGGTGGCAGGGCAAGTTGGGTGAGCTCCTCCCCAATGCCTCTGGTCCCTCATTATTAAGATCAAGGGACTCAGCAGAGAAAGGAGGATTTGCTCCAGTGGCTTCTTTTTTAGGGGGAGGGGGGAGTAGGGGAGGGAGCAGCTAACGGGTGGGAGGAGAGGGAACAGGAAGGCTCATGGCGGATCCTGCTGTCCTGTCCAATGAATGCTATGGTGTCCCTGTTAGGGTGTGGTGACCCAACCAGCTCCCCATCTCTCCAGGACTGTGCAGTGGGTGAAGCTGTGCTCAAGGCACATGGGTCCTAAGAGGGCACAAAGAGGGAGGTCCCAGACCTGCCTCCTGGCAGGGCCCAGAGGTGAAGAAAGCAGAGAGAGGAGGGAGAAACAGCCTGAAGAGCAGGAAGGGCAGCAGGGAGGCAGAGAGGGCTCCCAAGGCGGGAAACCTGGAGGAGGCCGAGGGTCTGAGGAAGGCAGCGTGAGTCAGCAGGGATGGGGCTGCCTCTGGCCATCTGTTCTGAAGGCAGAGGGTCCCATGGCCACTTAGAGAGTCTAGACCCCAGAAAGGACTTCATTGAATTCCATTCGGGCCCAGCGCCTTCCAAATCTGGTGTCGTCACAAGCAAAGCCATGTCATCCACACTTAGACTGACTCAGTTATATTTTTAAAAGTGACCTTTTATTGGCTGAAACAGCCAGCTGGAAATAGTTGTTCTGAAGTATTTTAAAGCACATATGTCCTTCTCTCTGATAAATTTGTATATCCCCACAGTATCCAGCACAAGCCTTAGCATTGCTGCTGCTTGCCCCCTGCCTTCCCACCTCCCTGGGCATTCTGCTCGGGGACGGGGCCACACGCAGAGGGTAAGAGGGGAGGTTGCTCTCAGCCCATCCCTTCGGGGGCTGAGATTTCAGATTTCAGCGGACCCTTGAACAATGTGGGGGTCTGGGGCTCCGAACACCTGCACAGTCGAACACCCACTTATAGCTAAGTCTACCCTCTGCATATGTGGATTCCCAATGGAGGAATTGACCGTGAGCAACAAGATCAGTTGAAACAAATCTGCTCTTAGATTGGCCTGAGCAGGTCTAAGCCCTGGGTGGGGTCAGCTGTGTTTCCCCACCCAGCTCAGAGCCAGGCCCAGTATCTCCGGTCACTGGCGGAAGGATTTGTAGAGTGCATTGTCGCATCCTTCTATGCCTTTCTCCTTGGACATGTGGGCTTGTCACTCATGGGACACTCCCATAGTGTCGACAAGGCGCTGGCCCGCAGTGGAGTTTGGGTTAGGAAACACCAACTCTCTCATATACTTTTTATGATAACTCTGCTTTGAAAGGAGCGAGCTATTTTCAGCCAGCTTAGAGGATTTCATCCCTCCCACAGGAACCTCATGACATAACAGGTTTGGGAAGGGGGTGTCAGCGGAAGCTCATTTGCATAATTCCCACAATCCTTTGGCTCAGTTGGTAGCTGTCCTGGGTAATTGTCCTCTGGTCAAGTCCTTTCTACCACACACACCAGAGTTGGTGGGCAAGTCGGTAAGTGTAGCTCCTTCGTGCTCTGTGCTCTGGTGTCAGAGGCCGGCTTCCTAAGTGGACAGACCAAGACAGGAGAGGGACCTAGTGCCTCGCCTTGAAAGCAACCTTCCATTCCTTCCACGTCCTCATAGCAGTTGGCTTGCCAGGCCCCGACCCATGGCCAGCTGGCACACCTGCACCCTCCCTGCCGTCGATGGGCAGCGTCAGCTCCTGTCCTTCCCTGATGGTGGTCTTACACTTTTCTTTTTCTAACGCCCACTCTTCGGTTCCGGTTTGGCATCATGGTCATTCCTTCCTGGGTTTACTGGTTTGTCAACCTCTCAAAAGTCAAAGTGTCCAGACAGTATGACACAGTGGGGAGAAGATAGGCTCTGAGGTCCCTCGGTCTGTTTGCACCCAGCTTCACCCTCACCAGCTGTGTTGGTCTGTCATAACCCTTGTTCCTCTCTAAGCCTCCATGTGGCTATCTGCAAACCATGTTACCAACGGTGCTTACCTCAGGATTGTTGAGAGGGTTAAACAAGGTAACATGGAAGAAGCTTACCCCGAACATGCCTGGCAACTCTAAGCCCACCCAGGGCGTGTCACCTCTCATCTCCTCCTACAATGGGCTGTGAGAGCTGAACCGGTCCTCCAGGTGCGGTCTGCTCAGCGGGACTGATGCCCTGTATGGACCATCTATTTCCATTAGGTCAGGCTGTGCTTGCAGATCACCGGTGTTTAAACTGAGCTTGTTGTGCTGGAATCCTCAGGTCGCTTTCCCATGGGCAGCTGTGAGGTCAGATTTCCCCTCCTACATAAAAGACGCGTCTGCTTCAGAGGGAAGGTCAGTGTCTAGGGGAGGCCAGAGCGGCCCTTTATGTTGGTTCCAAGCACACATGTCCCCGCACAGAAGCAGTCTGGCCCTTTTTGATGACCCTGCTCTGCCACTGCAGCTCTATTTGGAAAATCCCTTGACCCACGCTGGCCTGAGATAAAACCCCCTGCTCCGTGGGTTCTTTCTCTTTCACTCTTCTCTGCACTCGCCTGTCAAGCGAGCTGAGCACGTGCTGCCGGGACCTTCCTAACTTCCAAATCCAGTACCCCGACTTCTCCTGCTTCCCGAGGTGCCCCGCGCGTATTCACAGGTAAACGTCCGCGACCTTTTAAATCCTTGCACTTTGGGGGCGAGCAGCATCTATAGCACTGAAGAGCTGGTGAGAAAGGCAGACTCTCAGGACTTACCCCAACCTACCAAATCCGAATCTGTGTTTGAACAGGTCCCCTGGAGACTCACATGCACAGGAAAATTTGGGAAGTACTGCTCTGCATCATTCCGCTTGGGGTAGCAATGAGGTTGAGGGGAGGGGAACCCTTTCTCTAAGATCTCGCGATCAGTGCTGCTGACCAGGCTCCTGGAGTCAGACACAACACTATTCCCGGCGATTTGATCACCAACCCTGCACTCTCCTCATTTGCTTCTTGGAATGCCGATAGAGAGATCTTTATAAAAAAACTCATACATTAAAAAAGTCTAGATTGTGTTTTCCCTGTTTTATACGTAATATATTCTTGAGCATGTCTCAAACCTTTGGATTATATACAACCGGAACCTTTTAAGTGTTGAATGTCGGGTTTAGCATTTATGATACATTTCATTTGCTGATGTGAGGCCAGCATTATTTCAGAGTTCAGTCCCGATTCTGTGTAAGTGTGCTAGCCCTCCTCCCAGCGTCGGCTTGGTCAGGAGCAAACGGTAGCATTGTCTTCTGCGTCTTCATGCAAATCACCAATGAAGACTGGAATGTGGCGGTTCCGGAACAGACCTCTGTGGGCACCACTGAGGCTCATTGCTTGGTTCAGCCAGCATTGAGCGTAAAAGCTGCATCCCTGTAATCCTGCGGTTCTCAACCTGGGGTCGCCTAAGACCATCCTGCATATCAGATATTTACATGACGATTCATAACAGTAGCAACATTACAGTGATGAAGGAGCAACGAAAATAATTTTATGGTTGGGGGGTCACCACAACATGAGGAACTGTATTAAAGGGTCGCGGCATTAGGAAGGTTGAGGGCCACTGTGTAATCAGACACGCTGGTGGGAGCTGGGATTCTGCTGCTAGCTGCCTTTGCCACCTTTGGCAAGGCATGGCTGCCCCAAACTCCTGCTTCTTTATCTGCAACCGAGGCACCTGGAGGAGACACCAGCATCCGCTGGGGTGCATTAAGGAAATGTCTGTGTCTGGCCCTCCTCATGCAGAGACCCTGACTCCGTTGGCCTGTACTGCTCCCAGGGCTTAGTATTTTAAAGAAGCTCTCTGGAGCCCTGGCCAGTTTGCTCAGTGGATAGAGCATCAGCCTACAGACTGAAGGGTCCCAGGTTCAGTTCTGGTCAAGGCGACGTGCGGAGTTGTGGGCTCGATCCCCAATAGGGGGCGTGCAGGAGGCAGCCGATCAACAATTCCCTCTCATCTTTGATGTTTCTAACTCTAACTCCCTTCCTCTCTGAAACCAATAAAAATATATTTTAAGAGTAATAAAGGAGCTCTCTAGTGTGCACCTGGGATTGAGAACTGCAGGGCCAGGTGATCTCTGAGGCGACATCTGCTGGGGCCTCTGGCCCCACAGCCTGAGCTCTGTTGGCTGAGGTCTGTGGTTGCAGGGATGGCCTGCTTACTGGTGTAGCACCGTGGCACGCTCGGGGTGTGCCATGCAGACCACAGGGCACCCTTTTGGGCGCCTCCTGTCAGCTGCTTGCTCTCCCAGCCCTTTCCTTGGGACAGAATAATCATCTTTGAATCTCGGACACTGGCTTCTCTCTGCGTTTCAGGCCAGTGTAGGTCCGTTCGGTGTAAGGCAGTAGGAATGGCTGGCCGCCTGGTCCTCGCTGTCCTCTGTGTCTTTCCTCTGCAACAGGGAGCAACAGCGCCTCTGAGGCCCTGCCTTCCTCTTCCTTGCTTCCCACGGGCCCGGGGCTGCTCCATGCAGGGCTGTGGCAGGTCCCAGGCACCTTGTCAGCCAGTGTGCGCATGCACACGGCCCCCTCTAGTTCAGGTCACAGCACCTGCACGCCCTGCTTGGCTCATTTGGGGCACGACTGCTTCTGCCCTGGGGCTTAGGATGCTGCTTTGCATATCACTCCTGGAGTAGGAGCGTCCCAAGATCTGCGTTACCCTGTCCCGTCCCGTGGCTGCTGGGTGCTGGGTGCTCTGCAGTGGGCTTGTTAATTGGCACTTCAGCCGGCTGATTGACTCTAATGCCTGAACAGTTAGCTACCCTGGCAGCCGCCTCTCAGACAGCCGTTAATTGCAGGCACAAGAGTGACAATAATTATGGGATAATGGGTGGCTTTTGTGTGAGTCCTCCTCCCTGCTCTATGTCAGCAAACACCAAGGATTTGTTTTCTAACACTCAGCTACCCTGCTGTGGAGATGCCATGGACCCTTCTGCTCACTCGTCACTGTCATTCAGCCCAACCCAGCCCCGCCCCCTCCAGGGTTTTACCCACATCCCCTGGGGACAGAGAACATGTGCCCATCTTCCAAAATATTATCTCCCAATCCCCAGGCGGCTATGACCTCATGTTTAGTGTTTGTGAGGTTGAATTGTGAGGTCGATCTTCACTAGAAAGTAGTGCTTAATCAACCCTGGTTAAAAAAGGGTAATAAATATTACACTCTGCCTCGTTCCACGGCCCTTCTCTGTTAATAGTTTTATGTCGTTGTTATTAGTGTGTAGTTCTTGTCCTGTGTCATGCATTTTTTGGTTTGATATTATTTTATATAAACACTGCAGGTGTGACAATGGTCCATAAATGTGTCATTCTAAGAGCTGTAAATAATTCTGTCATGTTAACTCCATTACTGTATTGCTCTTCCCTTAATATTGGGAATTTGGGTTGCTTCCAATTTGTTGCTATTATGAATAGCTCTTCTATAAACATCTTTCTATGTTCCTGATTTCCCTCCAGTTATTTCCCAGGGGTACACTGAATGATGAGTTAGATCGATCTGGTATCATGTTGGGAAGAGATGGGAGGAGCGGGGACATGAGGCTGTTGGGAGAGTTTAACTAATTCCCTCCCCTGTCACTCCCAGTGCACAAGCTCTTCTCTTGCACCTCTTTTCCTGTCCATTTTGAGTGTGATCCTTGCTCCAACCTCCCTACTAACACCCCAAGTTAGTGACGCAGAGACTTGGGGTTCCGGTTACCTATTGCTGCGTAATAGATCACCCCGAGATGTAGTGACTTAGAAAAGCAATGTGTTGTTAAGTCCCAGGCCTCCCTGAGTTACCTGGGCTCCGCTGGGAGCTGGCTTGGGTTGGCTCCTGCCCTTGCAGTTATCTGAAGTCTGGACTGGGCCAGAAGGCGGATCCTCACACGGCTGTCACCTGGGAGCTCAGCTGGGGCTGCCAACCTCAGCACCTCCATGGGACCTGACCTTCCCTCAGTGTGGCCGTCGGTTCCAAGAGGGGGTGTCTCAAGAGAGAGTGTTCCGAAGACCCAAGTGGAAATGTTAAGGCTTCTTATGCCCTAGCCACAGAAGTCATAGAACATCACGTCTGTTACATTCCATTGGTCATACTGAGTCACACGCCCACCCAGATGCAAAGGAGATGGAAAAGAGATTCTACTTCTCCATGGCAGGAGTTGCAAAGAATTTGCATTCATCTTTGATCCTCCACCAGTGAAGACAGAAAGCCGGTGTTGATTAGCATCCTAGGAATCCTTAGGAGAGGCCAAATGAGAGCCCCTGTCCCTTCATTTCCACTCCAAATCCTGCCCATTCTCACAGCTCGGGAGTCATGTGATCTCATTCCAGAACCTTCCCCCAATGGCCCCAGGAGTCAGCTCTTTGCTTGCATTCCTCCTCCCTCACCTTCCTAAACTCCCAAGGCTCTGCGTCTTTGTCTGCCCTTGTCTTACACAGCTCTTACCACAAGCCACAGCATTCAGTTAGTTAATGGACTTGGTTTGCTACGCTGTCAATTCCCGCTAGAAGGCAGGGATTCTGCCCTGTCCTTTTTAATCTCTACCTACCCTGCCCTAAAGACCCCACAAAGTGCCTGGCATGTAACAGGGCTTCCGGAAGTCCCATTTCCTTCCTCCTTTTCATACATTGGACATTCCACTGTCTGTGGAATGAATGAGTAAATTATCTTAATGAAGGAGGGGCAGGGAAGGGGATAGACGTTTACTGGACACTTAGTGTGTGCACTTACTAGTCCTAGCTAGGAGCTTTATATAAATGACCTGATTTAATTTTTACAACAACCTGTACTTAGTTGTGTCTCTGTTTTACAAATGTTGAAGCTGAGGTTTGGAGATGTTAAATACCATGTTCAAAGTGACATCATGGGGTCACAGAGAAAGTTGTAGGGTCATGATAGGAATGTAGGTCTTTGGGAACTTAGGGCGAACGCTCTCTCCTGTATGCTTAACCTCTTAGAACCTCAGTTTCTTCCTCTGTGAAATGGGAAGAATCATACTTATCTCATAGGGTTGTTTGGATGAAAGTAAATAAGACGTACAAAACCTCCAGAACTTGGTGTAGAGTAGGCATTCACTTCATATTGCCCATCATGACATGGCTTCTTGTTCCCAAGGGAATGACAAGCACTCAGCCTTTATGGTTACTGACGTAGTTGATGGAACTGCTCTGTCAACATCTTTGAGGGGGGGGGGGGTGCTGTTCACCGCCACACACGTAATTCCTCTGGCACTGCACTTCCGAATTCCTTGCATGGCCGTTTCTCCAGTGCGACCTCCGCCTTTTTTGTAATCACGATGCAGACAGCCAGGTCCGCAGTCACCCAGGCGCTTCCCCAGCAGCTGAGACTCGGAGTGGGGCCTCCCACATCCATTGCTTTTGTTTGCTCTTTGAAAATCACCTGCAACAAGAGCTCATTAGTTCTCTCCCCACCCCCCTCCCCCATCTTCATGCTCACATGCCCTCTACCTCTCAGCTCCAATTCACTGTCTGGTCTCTGTCTCGTCGTGTAGAAGGACCCCCATTCAGGATGTTTCTGCAGTTAGGACCTGGTGAGTTAGGACATGGACCAGCGGACACTGCAGCGCGGCGAAGGGGGCTGCTTGGTAGAGCTGAGGACAGGAGTGATTTATGTCTTTCCTCCCCTGATGTCCTTCCCGCTTATTGCTCTGGCTCCGGACTCTTCATTTTCTGGCTTGAGACGCTGCCCAGGATGGGAGGAGCTGGCTAGCCTAGGCGTCCACTAGTCTGGTCTCGGCTCTGTCCCTTCATTCCAAGCTCAGTTCCATCTCCCACTCCCCTGCCTGGCCACTGACATATAGCGTCGAGTTGCCAGAATCACACAAGGCAGAGGAGGTTGGACTTATTTTCCTTAACTCTTCCACACCCTTCCCTCCAAAGATCTGAAAAGTCTGGGAATCCAGACAGAGGACAGCTTCTTAGGGTTCTTTCCTCCCTGCCCGCAGGCTTTCTTCCTTTTAATGAGGTTGTTTGGGAGACTGCAGGGCCCTGGGGAGGGGAGATGAAAGCCATCCCAGCAAACCACCCTGTCTAGACCCTGTTTTCTTTATCACCCTGGTCTAGCACTAGCAGGGGCCTCCTCACAGGCAGCTGCCGGCTTTTGTGCTTCTGTTCCAGTCGGATTCCGTTCCTGGGTGCCTGAGTTTTGACAGACCTTCAAGTGCAGAAAAGGATTCCTGCCTCCATTGGATGTGCACCTACTTTCCAGCTTTCCAGGGCCAAAGCACATCCAGTATATTCCTTTCTGTTTGCAAGCTTGTGGTGGGGTGATCTCGGGAGGCGGACGGCCTAATAGCAGGCAAGCTGACCAGAGTCTGGCCTGATGGCCTTTCCTTTCCCTGAATTCCAGAGTCTTGTAACATTTTCAGGGCATTTATGCTTATAGCTGTAGGATGGTAGGAGATCATATGGGATAGAAAAATTGGGGCTAGATTATGTAAGGGCTTGCACTTTGACCTAAGAAATGTGGCTTCTGTGCGGTAGGCAGTGGAGACACTGAAGGTGTGTGAGCAGGGCATGACCCAGTCGTCATTTGCAGAGAGCAGGGAGACCACGTTCCGAGGCACCCTTTCATCTCCAGGGAGCGGGCCTGGGCGTGAAATTCAGGCTGGCTCCTGCGTGACCTGTAGCCTAAAGACGACAGGGTACATTGCAGACAGGGGAGAGGTGTTGGTAAAGGGGGCTATTTCAGGGGCTCAGGGGTGAGGTGGGGAATCCAAGTCTTAGGGTACAGTCTTAGGATAAAGTTAAGTGACTGACTGGAGGCAGGAGGGTTAGGGCCAGGGCATAAGAGGGTCAGATCGAAGAGGTGCAATACCCCTCACACAGCTTCTCCTGGCTCTAGAGAGGCTTATGTTGGGCCCCTCTTATATGCAGGGGCTTTGGCCCTGGAACAGCTTAGAGGCACCTTTTGAAATATATACATATACATATACATATACATATACATATACATATACATATACATATACATATATATAATATTGATTTCAGAGAGGAAGGGAGAGGGAGAGAGAGATAGAAACATCAATGATGAGAGAGAATCATTGATCAGCTGCCTCCTGCATGCCCCACCCCGGGGTTTGAGCCCACAGTTCAGGCATATGCCCCAACTGGGAATCAAACTGGAACCTCCTGGTTCATAGGTTGACATTCAACCCCTGAGCCATGCCAGCCAGGCTGGAGGCACCTCTTAAAGGCAACCTGGCAGAATTATTGGCTGGCTATCAAAGTTGAGGCAAAGTACAGGGGATGTGGTAGAACAGTGGCTGGGCTGGGGGGATGAAAAAGAGGGTGCAGACCTGCCCATGTCACATATGTACTATCTTCCCTGTTACATGCGCAGAACAGCTGGCCCTTCCCTGTTCCCCTGTGGGCTCAGCCTTGACTGCCCAGACAGAGAAGGGGGAGGAAGACATGACACGATGCCCTGTCCGTCAGCTTTCTCTCAAGGTCACTGCTGCCTCTGCGCAGCCATCACTGGAGCTGGGCTGCCCCGTGCTGCGGGATGTCTCGTTGCTGTAATTCGGTTGCTACTGCCCTTTCAAAGGTGCATTTGAGAGGGAGCCTCCTTCAGACTGCTCTCCAGTCCTGAAAAACAGCCTCCCCCTCCCCAGAGGGGCCTTCTCTACGGCCTTTCTCTGGTGGGGAAGGCGGGAGGGACCTGGTCCAAGGGGCCCAGCCTGGTGTCTATACATTGAGTGGAGTCGTCTGTAGTGCTGGGCTGAGGCCAAGCTAAACACCTCCACACCAACTGTCCCATCCATCCTGCTTTTCTGGCCGGGATGGGGCTGAGGGTCAGGGGGATTGTCTGTAGGTTAACCCTTGGGAAGCCAAGGGGAAGTGCAGAATGCAGGCCCGAGCCCTCTTCCCATGGTGAGCGTATCAGAGAAGCTGTCGGGATGCTCGGGGCCTTAGCACGGAAATGTAAGACCTCAGCAGGAAAGGGGGCTTTGCGTCCTAGTCACCCCGTTGATGGCCCTACGTGGCTCCTCCCTCCGAGACGGGGTTGTGTGGCATTTGTCTTGTTGCCCCGTTCAGAAGCATGACTCATGGAGCTTCCAGGGCTAAAGCATAGCTAGTCCGCACTACCCGCTTCATCCCGTCCCAGGCCTGCCTGGGTCTCCAGAATGTTCTGGAGACCGGGATTCTCTTCCTTCCCCACCCCTATCAGTCAGGGTTGCATTGCTCTTGGCCTTTTGTGTTCCAGATCTGGGATCAACTGCCCAAGGCCAGACCTCCGCAGAGGGATCTTTTCCTTTAAACGGGCTGATGAAGTTGTCCTTGTCTAGCAGAAGCAAGCTGAGTGGACATTTCTTAGTTTTAAGGGGGTGTATGCCAGTGAAACCCCGGGGCCTGCCATAGAACAGCCTGCCTTTAGCCTCCAATCCCCCTGAGCTTGCTTGGCCTGGAAGTGGGTGGCTCACTCCTGGTGCTGCCCAGGGGGTGAGAGTCAGTGTCCTAAGATGTAATGACCTCTGGTCACCCCCTCTGAGACCCAACTGCTAATCAGCTGAGGACTAGACGGTGACATGAGCTTCCCTGCCGTGGATTTGTGAGCTACAGTGAAAACAGTCCACGCGTACGAACAGCTGTGCCATGCCCGGGGCTGTATGAATATTACATTCTGAGGCGAGGCAGGCAACTCTTGCCATCCTAGGTTTCAGCCTCAATTCCTTGTGGAAGTTCTTGCAGCCACATTTCCTCCAGGATAGGCAGTGACAAGGAGCCATTAGCTATGACTTGCCTGCTCCTCCCAGCCCCCCACTTTAAGCCAAGCCCAGATGGTTAGAGGAACCCCATCAACCCACAAATACCAGTCCCAGGGCCAGATCCTGCCTCCCCGCCCCACCCTCATGCCTCCTCCTCCCTTACTCTTTCTTGCAGCGTTTTTCATTTCCCCCTGATGGAGCTCCTGGGCACGGTGCCCAGGGCCTGGGGGCCTGGGTGTTCTCTGGCCCGGCTTGTCCTCTGCCTTCTCCTTATTCAGATGGCCTCGCGGAGTCCGACAGAAACCTGCCTCCTCCTGAGAGGTGTGGCTGGGCCTCTGGTTTATGGTAACGAAACCTCGCCTTTATAGAGCGTCGCTCCTCTGGGAGCCCGGAACGTGGTTCCTGCTGCGTGCTCCGGGCTCTGCAGGTGCAGCTGAGGGAGGACCCGGACTTTCTAACGGAGCCTGGGAGGCGGTCAGCGCTGCCTTAGTCACACGGCCAGGGGCAGAGCCAGGACTTGAGTCTCAGAGTTGGGACAGTCCTGGGATTAGTCACGAGCTTCCCTGACTGTCAGCGAGGGACTTGGCTCACTTCCTCGATGCCCGCGGGTGAGGACCATGCTGGCCTGGCCAGCCCGGGCGGGGGGTGGACTCCTAGGTACCCTTGGGCCCTGGGGTCCCTGAAGGTCAGCGAGTGTGAGGAGGTGGGAGGCGGTCACCTTGTGAGCCCAGCATGGTCATGAATATGAAACAGGTACCTTGTGTGAATGCTGAGTTAACTCTGTGTCCCCTTCAGTCTTGTGCCCCATGAGGGCGGGCCCTGGGCAGGCTCCCCTGGCTCCCTGGATTGGTCTGAGGTGGAGCCGCCCTTCCGGCATCAGCCCTCAGCCCTCAGGAGGCAGGTGGGTTAGCCCACTGGTCTCATCCCGGAGCAGCTGCCAGGAGGTAGGATAGGCACCAGCTGGGCCATGAGGTGTCTGCCAGCTGGTGCCCAGACACCCCTCTGGGGCCTGGAAGGGCGGGGAACCTCCTGGGGGAAAATTGTGTTGGGAACGGGGGAGAAGGGGGCTGCGGGGCGGAGTGGGCAGGCAGTTAGGTTCTGTGTTCCTGGGGCCTCTAACTCTCCGGCTCTATCTGGTTATCCTCACGCCTTACTGTTGCTTCTTTTCCCCTTGCTCTCTCCTCTCCTGTCTCCTCTTTCCTCTCCTCTCCCCTCCTCTTCTCTCCTCTCCCCTCCTCTTTCCTCAGTTATATCCTCAGCTCTGGAATGTGCCAGGGCTGTCCCACTATTCCCTCCCTTCCCAGGGCTCCCCCAGACACCCGTATCCTCTCCCTTTCCCTCTGAATTCTCTATCCCTTTCCCCCTCCGTCTGCTCTCCTCCCCCATGAGCTCCGTGATCAGCAGCACCAGGAAGTGCTGCTGGGACGACCAGCCTGGGAGGTGCCAGCTGTTTGCCCAAGGTGGGGCTGGCGACAGCTTGGGCCCGAGCTGGGCTGGGCTGGGCTGGAGCACAGCCTTGGGTGTTTGGCCCTTCTATGGCCTGTCCATCCCACAACGGCTTCCTTCTCTCCGCGTCCCCTTTCCCACTCGGGCGCCCGTGGAGGCAGCAAGGCAGCAGGCACTTGTCCGGCCACTGCAGGCGCTGCCTCGTGGTGACACCATCTCCCTTCGCCATCCTGGCGCAGCGAGAGGCTCGGTTCACAATGTGGGGCTGCGAAGGCTTGGTTCTCCGCTCTGAGCCAGGGTGGTCTGGGGAGGAGGGTGTGGCATTTCGCCTCGGAAGCTGAGTGTGTCTCCACTATGGCCTGTGGTGGGGCGCCGTGGGAGGGTTGCTTTCTCTTATGTTGCACTGGCCCTGCCTCTGTCTGAGGCCTGAGGGGGATGTCGCTGTGGAAAGTGAGGTTTACTTGTTGCAGGGGAGCTGCTGGGAAGGGGAGCAGCCTGGGGGCCTCTTCCCATCATGCTGTCCAGTGTGGGAGCCCAAGGAGGTCACAGCCAGCTCCTGGGCAGCTCAGAGGAGCTTACTGTTGGGTGCTTAGGGCACACAGTGTTGATCGTTGGGGGCGGGGAAGAGGGGGTCTCTATTTTAAAACTTTTTATTGTAGAGCGTTACAAATACACATAAAAGTAGAGAGAACAACAGAACAGCCCCCAAGTTTAGTCTAAGCTTCAGTCATTTTGAAGTCATCTCATGGCCAGCCTTGTGTTAGGTTTACCCCCCAGTCCTTTCTACCTTCTGATCATTAGGAAGCGAATCCTGGGCAGCATAGCATTTCATCCCTAGAGACAGGGACTTAAGACAGCCATTATTGCGCCTACACAACATTAGTAATTTCTTACCATAATCAAATAGTTAACTTTCACATTTCTCTGATTATTATGTTTCCCCCTAGTTTTCTTTTTTAATTTGCATCCAAATAAATCTCTATATGGTGACTGGTAGTTGTAGTTCTTAAGTCACTCTTTAAAAAAAAAGTTTTTTTATTGATTTCAGCGAGAGGAAGGGAGAGGGAGAGAGATATAGAGATTTAAAAGATAAATATGTATGTTTTTAAAATCAATGATTTAAAAAATATGTATCGTTTTATTGATTTCAGAGAGGAGGGGAGAGGAAGAGAGAGATAGAAACATCAATGATGAGAGAGAATCGTTGCTCCTGCATGCCCCCTACTTGGGATCGAGCCTGTAATCCGGGGCACATGCCCCAACTGGGGGTGGAATCGCTACCTCTTGATTCATGGGTCGTTGCTCGCCCATCCGTATTCTTTCTCTCCCTTTTTTCGATCTTACAATGTTTGGCTGGGAAAACTGGCTCATTTGTCCTGTCGAGTGTTTAACCTTGTGGACCTGGCTGATTGCATCCTCGCTGTATCACTCAGCGTGTCCCACTGTCTCTGCCTGTGTGGCGAGACTGAAGGCTCAGTCACATTCAGGTTTCTTTACTTTATTTATTGGGGGTTGTGGTATGGGCATCCGTCGGGAGACACGCAGTGTCTGGCTGTCTCTCCTTTTGTGACCCGAGCAGCCTTGGTGACCATTGCCTAGATCCGTTAACTCATTACAGGCTAATTGCCTATTAATGGCTTTCTCTAATTAGATGTTACTTCTTTCATCCGACAGTAAGTGATCTCTCACTTTGGAGAGAGGCCTCCTTGTCTGGGAGGTGCTGCCGAGGAGGCCGAGACCCCAGGGCAATGGGGTGGCGCACTCCCACCGTCCTGGCCGCTGTGTTGGTTAGTAAGGCAGGCGCCCCATGAATGCCAGGTTGGGGGCCCTGGATCAAGTGCTTCGAATCTTCATTTAGTCAAATTTCAAGTCTTTGTGTTGATGGAGGGAGTTGGAGCCCGAGACACTGCAGATAATTTTTCCATTTAGCTCTGAAATACAGTTCAGCAATATTTAATCAAATTAGTACTCAGACACGAATCTTCTCTGGCTATATCCTGTACTCACCCCTGGCTCCTATGACTATCAGCTACCTAATAATAACTTCCTATGTGTATACTAACTAGTCTGTAGTTTGCAGAGCACGTGTGTGTGCACATGAGAATTTGAGAGGGAAGCACTGGGGTCAGCTTACTTGAGTGTGGTTTCTGACCCACCACTTCGGAGTTGCCTGGCCTTGAGCAAGTTAGCTAGCTTCCCTCTGCATGTGTCTCCATGGACCCTACAGGGTTGTTATGAATATTAGCTTAGATCATGTAAACAGTCCCTGGCACATAGTAGGTGCTCATTAAATGATAGCTATTCTGCTCCACCCAGTATCTTATCTTTGAGAATCCTCACATGCTACATAAGGACAGGGTAGCGGTAGACGATTGAAATTTGACCGTATGTCTTAGGTGTAGAATTGTACGTTCCTTGTTCCAGAATCCATCAGGAAGGAGGTTCAAGCAGCACTTAATAGCACTTTCCTCCCTTCTCGTCTCAGCCTGGGTCATCTCCAAGTAGCCAGGGCTCCAGCCCAGAGTCTAAGGATTATGAGGTTGTGTTCAGAGAAGACAGGGAGCTTGCCCTCTGAAACACAGAGAGTCAGATGTGCCTACAATGAGAAAGGAAACCTGGCCACCTGGTTCTCTGATGCCTGCTTTGTCCTGTCCTTAGGAATGGGAGCAGAGGGGAGGGACAGGGAGGACATGGGGTTTGGCTTGGACTTGCTCTTGTATTTTTCCCTTTTGGAGGCCTGGCCTGTCTCTTGCCCTTGAGGAGGCCCCCTGAGGCCTCGGGTCTGGAGAGCCCCGGCAGCCTGTGGTCCCCTGGGGCCTGGCACAGCTGCTGCCCATCTTCCCATGCAGCTCAGAGATGGAAATCTGCAGTTAGACAGTTAGACACAGCAACCTGCCTGGGCAGAGGACACGCCGATCAACCATAGGGCTCTTGGCCTATGTGGGCCAGAGACTCCAGCCCAGGGAGGGCTCCTGGGACGGGGCCTGGAGAGAGACAGAGACTGCTAGGCACCAAGCTCGTTTGCTCTGTATTAGCTCCTTATCACTGGCTGTTTCCTGTAACTCCTCCTGTGCCGGGCAATACAGACCAGATAGTATTTGCAGGCCTTCAGCGAGATACAGGAAGGAATGGAGCTGAGGATAAACAGGAAGCGAGGTCTCAGTCCCAGGTGGGGAGAAGTCAGAGGGCTGACAAACAGAAGCAGGGGCACTGCTTTCTTGGCCATCAAAAAAAGGGTACTTGGGGGCGGGGGAAGATACTGGTACACAAGGCAAAACATGAAATGCTGGATTTCGGTTTCACTGGGCTCCTGCCTGTCACATCCTTGAGTTACTTCATTTTCTGGGAGCTCAGCCTTGTGAGCGGAGCATGTGAGCCGAGAGTGGCAGAGTGTCCATCCCCAGCAGAGGAGACAGGAGGCGGGGAGAGACGGAGAGAGGCAGAAACCCAAGTAGCTCCTTCGTCCTTAATTTCATTTGACAGAGGTTGCTGTGCAAAGTGGGCTTCTGCCTGGCCTGTTCCCAGCCCCAGCGCAGGGCCCCAGGGTTTGAACAGGGAGCCAAGTCCGAGGGCGCGTGGCTCTGACCCATTGGAATCATAGCCAGAGTGAGGATGATAGAGACAGGAGACGCTGAGTGGATTGGGTCGAGCTGCCCTGAGTCCCAGTGCCTCGCTCTGTGCTGGCACTCAGACGGCTCTCTCGAGGTGTGACCTGGACGAATGAATGAATGAACCAGTCAAGGAGAGGTAAGGAGATTTGACTACACATCAGACCCTTGTCCATCCCTCAAGGGTTGGACACAGGGCTCAGGCTGTAAAGGTTGCATGTTAGAAATAGGGTCTAAGTTGAGGTAATGCTGGATTATCCCTTCCTCAGAGCTCTGCTTTGTGAGTGAGCTGGGGTTTGGCTTCTCTGCTTTCCTTTTATCTCCAGACTCTGCACGTGCTCACTTGTGTGGGTGCGTGGGGACAGAGAGGAGTAGCCAGACATGGGCCCCCTAGGGTGAGCATTGGGAAGGATCTGTAGATTTGAGCTCTCTGCACCCCTTCCCCCGCTCAGGTTCTGAAGTGAGTCTCCGTCATCTCCGTTTCTTTCTCGTGCGTTGCACATAGCGGGCACTGATCACACGTTGGTTGAATGAAGAGATGACTGTCAGTTGGCAAAGGCAGAAGGGAGGACCTTTCTCCAGTCTTACTTCTTAGTGGCTTGTCCCTGGCCCTCGATGAGGACAGACTGCCTTTGCGGGAAGGAGGAGCCCAGTATCCACTCCTGTCCTCTGGTCTTCGTGAACTCGGGGCTCAGTTTGAGCCCGGGCTCGGTTTCAGCTGGCAGGAGGGGCATGGAACTGGAGCTGCCTTTGGCCGCAGAGAAAGTCGGCTGCAGCAGGACTGGACACGCCGATGCCCAGCCTGCCCCACAAAGCAGCCCGGGGGTGGGGGGCTGAGGTGGAGTTGAGCCAGGAAACTCAGCTCACTGAGCTGGACAGTTCGGGAGGGGCTGGGCAGGGTGAGGAGCAGGGTGCTGCCCCTTGATCTGTCCAGTCTGTAAGTTAACAGCAGCTCAGCTGTGCTTGGCGTTGGGAGCCTGGAGAATGGCTGTTTTTGCTTCTCCCCCTGCCCATCCTTCACCCTACATTTGCCCCGGCCACTGAGATCTTTGCAGAACTAAGTGACCTCGGGGACAGCCAGGACACCCAGTCCTGCTTTGTGGCCTCCCCCTGGGCTTGGTCACAGGTGACTCTAAGAAATCACCAAGAAAGTCCTTTCTCAGGCTCAGGGTCCCAAGAAACCTGTTAGTTTCTTAGCGTATTTCGTCCTCCTGCCGGGAAGGTAAACTCATCCAGATCTTCTGGAGGAACCAGTGAGGCTGGGACGTGCCCACAGCAACGTGTCCCAGGGCTCACAGGACAGGCATGGAGGCTCCCAGCTTCCCAGCCCGGGACACTGGAGTGTCAGTGTGTCTGAGCGTGAAGATGTCACGTGGTGCCCACCTGGCACCGGACGCCTATTTCACGTGTGAGCCCTTGGGAAGGGTGACCAATCCGTCCTGGGACTTTCTCCATTTTGAATACTGAGACGCCCTCAGTGCTGGGCAAACGGGGTAGTTGGCCGTTCTCTCTGCCCATCTCTCTCCAGCTCAGGTTGCCTTTGTCTGTGTTGCTCAAATCACGGGGAACCTTTCCTCCTGCCATTCAGTTTCCGGTGGGCTGACCCCAGAGATCTGCACCCAGAGGCCACATACCCCAGGCGCAGGAGGCATGCCGTCCCTATCTCCCAGGCGCTCAGATAAGCAGACAGCCCGTCCCCTCTTGCCTGGGTCGGTCTGTCGGGACTGCTGACATGTCGCCTGTAGCCTGGAGGCGGCTCCTGCCTGTCTGTAGCCTGGAGCTCCCACCAGGTCTTGCATTTCTGTCTCCTCTTCTCTAAAGAACTCCAAGCATGGGCCCCGTCTCCCTCACCCTAACGCACTCCCTATCTCAAGGGGTAAGGATGGGTAAGGCGCCGGATCCCCTCGTAGTGAACGGGAAGTGGAAGTCTGTGGAAGGGTTCGTGAGCTGCTGGCCCAAAGTCACCGAGAAGCACTGAGATCAGGGTCCACTTGGAACTCAGCACGATTAGGCACCAAAGCTTAGCTTTGCTGTTTCTGGGACGGCCTCTCCTGCTCCAAGAGCCCTCTTCTGAACGCTGCCCTCCCATGAAGATTCCACTAGAGAAACCTGACGCCAGAGCCCCCAGCCCTGTCTTGTTGGTGCTGAGTCTTTCCTAAGTGTCATCCTCCTTTCTGACAGGGACCAAAAAGTCACAGAGCTGGAGTTGCCCAGCCCCGTCCTCCCATCCCATCCCATCCCATCCCATAAAGGGGTTATTCTCCAAGGACCCGCGTATCCTACGTATAAATCTTGTCTCAATGACACACACAACTCTGCCCTCCTTAGCCTTGTCCTCCACTCCAGGCGCGGTTGAGATGCTAGAAAGTGTCTCCCAATCCTCTACTTGTACCAGGCCTGTTGCCAATCAAGCCAGAGAGAATACCTGGCGGGCGTGGCTCAGTGGTTGAGCGTCAACCTATGAAGCAGGGGGTCATGGTTTGATTCCCGGTCAGGGCACATGCCCAGGTTATGGGCTCCATCCCCAGTGTGGGGCATGCAGGAGGCAGCCAGTCAACGATTCTCTCTCATCATTGATGTTTCTGTCTCTTTCTCCCTCTCCCTTCCTCTCTGAGATCAATAAAAATATATATTACACACACACACACACACACACACACACTGAGTGGCCAGATTATTATGACCACTTGACATTTGTAGGCAAATTAGCTATAATTTCACGCTGAAGTTGCTAGGTGGCCCAATGAAGTACTGATGGGGTGGTCATAATAATCTGGCTATACACACACACACACACACACATGCATACATATATCCCACATTCAAAGGCTATTAAATTGCATTGTTTATCCATATCTTCAGAAAAAAATCACTTCTACTGTCATGGTAAACAACCTGCTTCCCTATTTATAATGGTCTGGCCTTCTAGCAACTTCAGCGTGAAATTATAGCTCATTTGCCTACAAACGTCAGGTGGTCATAATAATCTGGCCACTCAGTGTGTGTGTGTGTGTGTGTGTGTGTGTGTGTATCTCAGAGAGCGGCCGGACTCTGGGGTGTGGACAGCGCAGAGGACTCATGAAGTCCTTGTGCAGCTAAACACAGTCCCCGTTCCCCCCGCCAAATCCCCAGGCTGGGATTTTATTTCGTCTCATTACCGCCGTGACTCATGCAGGCTCATGCGGAACCACGGGGCCCAGGGCAGAAGGGTGACTGCAGGCCTCACTCGGCACTCACCAGAACACTCACTCAGCGCGCTGGTAATGAGGACGGCGCGGTACCTGGATGGCGGGAGCATCTGGCCTGGACTTGGCTACCGCGGCCAAGAGCACAGCTCTGGGGTCAGTCTCCGGGTGCTTGACCTCATTTCCCTGTCTCATCCGTAACAGGGAGATGAAAGCAGCCACCTTGTACGTGGTGGGGACGTTGTGAAGGTGAAGTGAGTTGCGTTTGGAATTATGCCTGACACAGAGTGTGCGCTCAGACCGCTGCTATTATTCGCTAGCTCGTGCCCTCTGCCATGTGCCTCTCCAGTAAGGTGTTCGTTCATTTGGCAAATATGTATTGAGTGCCCATTGTGTGCCAGGAATACAGGACAAATGTGTGTAAACTTCCTGGTTGCACAGCAGATGCTAACACCCTCTATTTTGGCTTCAGTCTCCCTTCTTCCTTGACATCCACCGGCACTGACAGGGGTTGGGAAGTGGATTACCACCTGGTCCCATCTAGTTCTCTACGATCCCAGTCTGCGGGGCGAAAAAGCCACTCGCTGGCTAGTAACCAGCTGGGGTCACTTCATCTTTCTGGGCCTCAGTCATTCCATCTTTCAAATGGAATCATAGCCCCTTCCATCCTACCTAGTAGGGGTGTCATGCGGATGCAGCGTGATAACGGATGTACAAGCACCTTGCTAAGGTAAAAGTCCTTTGTACATGTCAGGTGCTGGGATGGAACAAAGAGGAGCAGTCCCCAGAGCTCCGTATCCGAGTGCTGAGACCAGCCTCCCCAGGAAAGGACCTGAAGGTCATTAACAGGAGCGCAGCCTTCGGAGGGCCCTGAATGTCCAGGGCCTCGTCCAGCTTGGCACACAGCAGACACAGTGAACGCCTGGCACATGGTTGTACGGCCTTCGTACATGTTTGTCAAATGAACAGATGTAGCAAATGACTCCAGCCAATGTAATGCAGGGAGGATATGATGTTCCGAGGAAACGCAAAACAGAGGCCAGGTCAGGGTGGGCAGGTCTCTGAGGGCTGGCTTCCGGGGAGAGACCATTGTGGATGGAAGGAGGAATACAACTTGTATTAGCAAAACAGCGCTACATGGGACAGGAAGGGCATCCACAAAACCCCACGGCCAGTCAGCTTGAGTTGAGAGTGGGGGTTCACGGGAGTGAAGAGTGAGAGGAGTGGGGGGTGTTGGGAAGAGCCCTTGAAGCCCAGGCAGAGAGGCCGCATGGGCAGGAGGCACAGCTGGGTCTTGAGAGGAATATGCTTGGTAGAGAAATGCAGGAGCAGTGAGAGGCATGTGATGGTGGGGGAGTAGATCACTTGGTGCCCCTTATCTGCTGTTTCCCCAGAAGGGCAGAATCCCGGCGGTGAATAGGTCTGGATAATAGGGACAGTGGTTGAGGCTTCAGGGGTGTGGGACCACCTGTCGGGCAGCCACTGATGACACTCTGAAGGCGGCAAAAGCTGATGGCAGCTCATGGATGAGCCGTCCATTAGCTTCCCTGGGCAGGGGGTGGCGGGGGGGGGGGGGGAGCCAGCCTGGGAACTGCGGTTGCAACGGGAAAGAAAAGGAAGACCGTTTCCAGAAGGCTGTCCGTGCCACTAGAATTAAAGTCAGACTGTTTAGAGCTGGAGGTTAATAGGTCATTATTTCCTCCTTTTATCAAAGAAGTCTAGGCACACAGGCCTCATCTGTTAGCGCATTTAAATTGGGCAGCATGAGACCAAGGGCAGGAGGTGGTCAGACCTGAGGTCTTACCTAAGCTCTGCCGCCACCTGCTGTGTGACCTCAGGCAAGTTTCCCAACCTCTCTGGACACCACTTTTCTCATCCGTGAAGGCTTTTGTCAGGGAGTTCATTTATTTATTTATTTATTTTTTAAATATATATTTTATTGATTTTTTACAGAGAGGAAGGGAGACGGACAGAGAGTTAGAAACATCGATCAGCTGCCTCCTGCACACCCTCCACTGGGGATGTGCCCGCAACCAAGGTACATGCCCTTGACCGGAATCGAACCTGGGACCCTTGAGTCTGCAGGCCGACGCTCTATCCACTGAGCCAAACCAGTCAGGGCGGGAGTTCATTTAAAGACGAGGAAAAACAGTGTGTCTGAAGCACGTGCCTACATAGCGCATAGTGAAGTGCGCAGCTAGGTCACGGTTTATGGGTTCAGTTCCTTCTTCCCGATGTCCTTTAGCTCCCGCGAAAGGGGAGGAGGCAAGGCTTGCGATGCAGCTCCTGGCGCCTGATTTTCCCGACGCGGCAGCAGCTGGGCTCTCTGTGCCCATCTAAGCACGAAGGGCACCAAACCACGAGACTGCCTTTCTCCCTTTTGCGTCCTGGCACCTAGGAGTGCCTGGCACAGAGCAGACTTTTACTAAATATTTGTTGAGTGAGAGAGGAATTTGACATGGTCCTTTACAGTTCACCAGGGGAGACAGACTTGTAGACAAAGAATTAAGAAAAATAAGATTAGATGGGCAGGTGCCTTGGAAACAGAGGAAAAACGCCTCTCTGTAGGCGCTCTTGTCCGTGCTTCAGACACGCTGTTTTTCTTCCTCTTTAAATGAACTCCCTGACAAAAGTCTTCATAGATGAGAAGAGTGGTGTCCAGAGAGGTTGGGAAAGTTGCCTGAGGTCACACAGCAGGTGGCAGAGCTTAGGTAGGACCTCAGGTCTGGGAGTAGGTCAGCAGCAGCTGTGGGAGCAGGTTTGCACTGAGCCTTAAAGGGTGGGGGAGGGGTGGAAGGGAGGCAGCTCCACAGAAGGAACGGTGTGCCCAGAGGCTGAGATGCGCCAGGCGTGGGAACTGGAAATGCATCACATGACCAGGGGCCGGAGCACAGGGAACCTGTCAGGGTTTTCAGGGGAGGAGGCTGGAAAGCCGGCTGGCAGCCTTACCCAGGAGAATGGACTTAACCCTTTAAGGGTTTCAGCTGGCATGGGACACAGCTGACTGCCGCTCCTCTTTGCCCCCCCTCCTTAATGCCCTGTGCCTAAGAGCGACCTGCGGATCAGAGAGGCTGTGGCCTGCCTGAGGGCACACAGCACATTAGCTGTGGGATCCGAATGAGAGCCCTTGGCTTTGCCTGAGTGGTGCTTTAGGTAGTGGACTGTCCTGTCTATCTATCCATGTGGCCTGACTCTACTGTCCTGTGGGTGCTCTCGGGGGTCATCTGGGCAGCTGTGGCCTCTGGCTAGCACTCTCCCACACTCTGCCTTGCAATAGCTGCCTTGTCCATTCTGAGAGCCCAGGCCCCTCCCCCTGACCTCCTGGCTGCCTCCCCCCCCCCCCCCCCCCCCCCCCCCCCCCCCCCCCCAGTTCTTTGGCACTAAGAAGAAGCCACAAGATCTCCTAGAATTGCTTCCTGCTTCACTTCCAGGTGCCTGACTGCCTGGCATGGGCCAGATTTGGCTCGAGAATTTGTTTTTCAAAAGCGATGGGGCAGAATGTGCAGGGTGATGGCATTATTCTGGATTTTTAAGAGAAGGCCAAGACCCTCTCTGCTTCCCGTCCCATCCCCCTATTCTAGGGATCCAGTTCCAAGAGACTGCCCAGGGCCATCGTGCCTGCATATATAGGTCTTCACAAGCATGGTGGGACAAGTGACTATGATCATGGCCCATGTGGGGAAGGGGTGGGGACCTAGTACTTTCCAGAAAGGAGGAGGAGCGGTGGGGGCCTCTCAGGGGTGCAGTCACCCTATCTACCCCCCCACCCCCCCCAGCCGCCCTCCCACCCCTGCCGGGAAATTCCAGGGAGAAGGCAGCTTGTTAAGTCTTGGTTTCCAGCTTTCCCGAGTCAGGCAGCCGCCAAGCCTGCTCAGGGCCCCTCCCTCTAGAAGCCGCCCCCCTCTACCTCTCAGCGCCTCAGGGGGGGACCCAGATCTTGTGTTTGAGGTGAATCCAGAAGGAGGAATGCAGCTCTTTCCTCAGGTTTCTGCTGGCGTCACCTGAGCAGCACTCCCTGAAGTTCACCCCACCTCGGGTCAGGAGCCCAGTGGCGGGGTGTCCAGCCACAAGCCCCCATCCTGCCAAATCCACTCCCAGCGCCCAGGACGACAATGAGCCTCCATTTAGCAGGGGGCAGGGGACGGGGACACTGAGGCAGGAGGAGTGGGCCCTGGTGTGGAGCTGGGCCCGAGGGGGCATGGCTCTGCTCACTTTCCGGGGTGGGACAGGGGAGAGGCGGGGATGATGGAGCAGCAGAGTCTGGAGTCCTGGAAGCTTCCCGGCCTTCTTGGCAGCTGAAAGCCCACTCCGCACAAGGCTGGGCCAGGAGGGGGGAGGGGGACAACCTGTTTCCACGTGTCCCCAACAGAGGGCCATGGTGCAAGTCCATCAGCTGGGGGTGACCATTATCTCTTGGTACCTGGTCACCCCGGTTTCCCCTTCTCTCCTCCTGCTTCCTGCTCACTCCTCCTCCCTCTGTCATCCCTCCTCCACCTTCCCCTTCCTTCCATGTCTCCCTCTCCTCTCTCCTCCTTCTTTATCCCTCCCACTTTCCCTCCCTCTGCCCTCCCCACCAAGCATTTATTAAGAAATCCCTGTAAAGCAGATACCAGGAAAGCAGGGGAAGCAGACCTGATCACTGCCCTCAGAGGCCAGTGGGGAGATGGGAAAATCATGGCAACAGCGGAGGATAGTGGAGCTCGAGGACACCTGTGGCTCTAGGCGTGGGGTGCTGAGGCAGTGTTCGGAGTCACTGCCCTGGAGGTCTGGCTGGGGGGCTATTGCTGGTCATTACCTCGTCACTACCAGACTCAGGCCATAGAATGCACTGCAGACTGGAGCCCCGGCTGGAGCCCAGGGTGTGGGGTGTGGGCTGAGGGCTGAGGCTGAGGACGTGAAGTCCCTGGGCCTCCTTGTGAGCTGACCAGTGTCCCATCAACAGCATCCTATGTTTTGCTTTTAGGCCTGACTTTGGAAACATTTCTATATTCAAGTTATTTTACTCACAGGAACTGAACGAGGGTGGCGCAGGGAGGAAGAGAGGGCCCGTGATGTGGCCGAGGCTCAGAGCCGACTAGGACTGTCTCCTGGCCCCCAGCCCCAGCGATCTCACCCGCAGGTCGCCGTGATTGTGGGATTCGCATTCATCCTGGAGGTGTTTGAGGAAGTGGGTACAGCGAGGCCGCCTCACCTACCTGAGGTCCATCCCCGGCTCCTCTGTCCCTCTGCCCAGTCCCCACTGGGGAGATGCAGGGGAGCCATCTCCACCCTGGGATGTTGAGGCCCAGGCTGAGGATGAAGGTGTGCGCTGTGGCTTCCGTCTGCCTGGTAGGGTCATCCTTACTCACATAATTTCGATAGCCCTGTTGACTTCTCGAGTGGGAAAGCATTTAGATCCCAGTCAGATGAAGGTTAGACTCAAGCCGGGATGGCTACCAGGGGAGGAAAGGGAAACTGGCCTCTGGAAGGAACCATCTTCTCTCTGGGATCCGTCAGCCGAGGTGCTGGACCTCTGCAGCAGGAGGAGGGGAAAGGCCAGTGGAGGAGGCTCTGCCAGCTCCAGGGTGGGGTGTGCAGAGGGACCCTGCCCCACAGCCCCCACATGTGCAGGGACCCTGCCCCACAGCCCCCACATGTGCAGGGACCCTACCCCACAGGCCCCACAAGCCCCACATGTGCAGGGACCCTACCCCACAGGCCCCACAGGCCCCACAAGCCCCACATGTGCAGGGACCCTGCCCCACAGCCCCCACACCGGCATTTGGGACAAGGGGCTGCTGGGAGGCTGAGTACACTAGGCTGGCCCATTGGGAAGGTTCCTCCTCTGGTCTATTCTGAGTGACCTCCAGCTGTCTTCCTGGCAGCTGTCTCCCAGCCTCCCCAGGGTTTCTTGCAGGGACAGGGCGTGCTCCAACACCCACTTTCCATCCTGCCAGGAAAGCCAGGCTCCCACCAGCCAGTGCCTCCGCTCCCTCCTCAGGCCTGGGGTTGCTTTGAGTAGTTTGCAAAGGTAGGATGTATGTTCCAGGCCTGTAGCTGCCCCTGGCGGCTTCCCGCTGCGGTTAAGCCTCCAAAGATCACCTTCTCTATTGATCATTGGGCAATATTTACTGCGCAGGAGCCTCGTCATGCTGGTGGGACTCCACAGCCTGGCCCCACATACTCCTCCAGCGTCAGTTAGTGACGAGGGATAAACAAGACCCTAAGTACAGAACAGTCCCAACAGTGCGCAGTGTGAACACACAGGAAATGGAGGCGATTCTCACCTTCAGCATGACCCCTGACCTAGTCAAGGGCCGATGTCCTCCCACCTCTCACCTGCGCCCACCCTCCCTCTCAGAAGCTGTGTCCCCAGGCTGCTCCCTCCCCATTATCTCCCGACTCCATCATTCCACGGGCCCCTCTCTCCCCCCAACCTCCCCGTGGGGGGCTGCCTCTGAGGGAGGATGGTTTGGTGGGTGTGGTTTTGAGGTGTCCAGGATCAGGATCGGGCTCCTCCAGTGGGACATCACTGTGTCAGCCTCTAGCACTGTGGACGCTCAGGAAATGCCTGGAATAAGTGACCCACTCACTCATAGCTTCATGGCGAGATCTGCTCCTTCAAGGTCGTCTTGCTGTGGTGACTGGAGAGGAGAAGAGGGGGATGTTCTGGGGGAGAGGGCAGAGATGCCAAGGCTTCTGTGGAAACGCTGCGCGGCTCAGGCCGGGATAGAAAATCTACAGACTGAGCAGTGGACTATGACACTGAGCGATGGATGGGGATGCGCTGTAGCGGGCCTTGGGCACCGAGACACGGAGCGAGTGAGGCCTGCGTGGAGCAGGCAGCGAGGGGCAAGTCCTGGGAATTCCTGACCAAGAGGGTAACAGGCCCAGGGCCACACCCCTCAGAGGGGAAGTTGGCTGTAACTCTAAAGCACAACGCACAGTCCTAAACCTCCTCTTATCACTCATTTCAAGGGCTTCTTGGTGTCTAACTTAAATCTTTTCTGCTGTAATCAAAGTCCAGTTTGTCTCATAGGAGTTGGAAAACAGCTGGCCAGGAACCAGGGGCTGGAAAGAAATGTTCTCCCGTTTCTGTCGGAGAGAACCCGCATATCTGGTGGAACAAGAGTGCATTAGGGTTCTGGGCCAAGCTGGCAGAGCCCGGGGCACACGTGCGGGCACGGAGGGCCTGCCCTGATAGAGGCGCCCACCTGCAGGGTGTGGGTTGGGGGTAATTTGAGTCCCTGTGGAATGAGAAGGCCTGGGTTTATCCCCGAGATGCTGTTCTCCCTCCCGCTCCCCCGCCCGCCCCCCCCATTACTGGCACCACACTGTCTTTGAGAACCTTGTGGCATCTACGCAGGCATCTACCCACTTGCTCCATTGTGAGGGGGCTGATCAAGGTCTCTGAGTCAGAGATAAGGGCTCAGGAGAAGGCAGATAAGATACTCAAAGGGGCCCAGGAGACGAGGTGAAGGGGGGTCTCACTGTTTCTCACCCCAGCTTGCGGAGGTGCCCATCTGATACCCGAGAGGGGCTCTGCCAGGAGCCGTGGAGGCAGCAGGTGTCTGTTCCCCTCCAGGCTCCCGCTGAGACCATCCCCAGGCGAGGGGGAGTGGGCACCAGTTCCAGGCTGCCTTGTCCTCCGAGGGTCCTTCTCTGCTCTTGCTCTTGCCCCATTTCCCCACCTGTCATCCGCGGCAGCACCTCAGGGAATCCTAGAGGTCCCAGTCTCTGAAAAGGAAGGCTTTTCTTCAACAGATCACTTTCCTCCCCCTGGGCTTCCAGGGCAAGTGGAACATTCCATTTAAAGGGTGAAACAGGAACAGGTGAGCTGCAGTGCAGACAAGCGAGGACTCAGAAACATAGGTGGGAGGGGTGCTGAGCCACTCGCGCTGTCCACTGCCACCTCGGCCACCTCCTACCAGCCTTCTCAGGGGCTCCTTGCTACCCGTGTCCTGACCCCGAAATGCCAGCGTGGCGGGATGTGGCTCTGGGACTCCTGAAGAGGCCAGGTAGGTGGACATCCTCTCAGAATGCCCCGTCCCTCCCATCTGGGGACCTTTACTTTCCTGCCCCCTGGGGCTGCTGTGGTCCCACAATTCTGGGGGCACCATTCACACTGAGCTCCTTGTGAGTGGCACCCCCTGGGGTTGTGGTGAGGCTGGGAAGTCAGTGCCAGCTGATAAGTAGGAGGGCAGAATCAGACACTTTTTTGTGTTGTAGGCAAACAATGGGGACCTTTCCAGGAAGCTCGGGGGAGGGAGTTGCCTGTAAGAGGATCCCTGGTGGATGCTGCGGGGTAGCTTGAACAGGTTTCTGCATTTGCTGCTGATTGCTTAATTAGACGCCTACATCGGTTCTCTGCTAATGACCACATCTCCCGGGGAGGTGGCAGAGAGAAGGGTGGGTGCCTCAGAGTGCGGGGTGAAGGCCTGAAGGGTAGCCCCTGGAGGATGGGGGCCGTGGAGGCTGAGCATCATGGGGTGCCCTTGGCCAGTACAGATTATAGACTTTTGAAGGGAGGGGACGTTTTCTCTATGAGACTAAGAAGAGAGGCGGTGAGCTTGGGTCTGTTTTTGTCTCCAATATTAATATCCTGTGTGTATGAGCTCCAAATTCCTGGCTGTGGTTTGCCCTCTTGAGAAACGGAGAGGGTCATCCCTGGTGTCCAGCTACCCCCTCGGGCCAGATGAGCTCAGAGCATGCATGTTTCTGGGGGTAGGTGCTCTGAGGCGGAGCAGCCAGGTGTCTTCCCAGGCACCTGTGGTGGGTTGGCGAGAGCCAGGTGGGAGCTCTGCTGATTGATGAAGGTGCATCACTGAGCCCTGTCAACTCCGTCTCCATGGACGGTCAGGCACCCTCTGGGACTGAAGCTCAGTTTTGATAACGGGCTGAGGGCCCAGCTGCAGCTGTTTGGAGCTGCTCTGAGGCTGTGCTAGAGGACGCTGATGCAGGGGACCCGGCTGTGGCTGGATTGAAGCGTTGTGATTATTCTGCGCCCGCCCAGCTCATCTTGTGAGAACTGGGTGGTTGGGATATGGGGCAAAGAGGCCTCGGTCCTCCCCTGGGTGAGCCAGCCAAATGTTTACCAAAAGAAAGGTGCCAGGACCCAGGTAGACGTTGTGTTTGTGCTGCCCAAACAATGCCATGCTTCATGGGCTTCCAGACACCGAGCCCTGTGGGGAGGCCGGAGCCAGCCCCTGCGAAGGCCGGAAGCACAGGACTGGGCACTGCGTGGGAGCCAGGGAGAGGCCACTGTGCCCTTGAGTGTCTCTGGGACGCTGGCATCCTGGTTTTGGATCGTCTTTGCTCTCGTTTTCTCCGTCCCTGGGAGGCCTGAGTATGGGCATGGGAGGGACTGCAGGCAAGTGGAGCATCGGCTGTAGGCTGCCCATCTCTTCTGCTCCTGATGGAAATGATACAAATAATCATTTCTGTGGAATTCAGGGCCAGGGGGAGGTTGACGACCTATTGTCATGAAACTCTGGGCTGTAAGAAAAAAATTGGTTTTTGAAGCTGGGTAGACCTAGTTTTGAATTGTGACCTTACCACTGCGTGGCTGGGTGTAAATGAACGAACCCTGTAATTGTGAGTTCCCTGTGGTATAAAATGGGATTTTAAGACCCATTTTGGCACAGGTGATTGTGAAGTGTTTTTGCTATAAAGAAATAAAGCAATTACTTTATAGCATCACCTCCATTCGTGTCGGGAAGCAGGGAAAAAAATGACTATATTCAGTTTTATTTCAATAAGCATTTTGAGCAAAAGTATTTCCAGTTCCAAGAGTCGATGCTTTTGTGTCTTTAAAAAACCCTCTGAGCACCTCGGGAGGAAGAAATATTTGAAAACTCTATTATATTTGGTAGCTATCATTAGTGTTTAATTGCCCACTCAGGAAGTCTTTTTCTGTTCAGTTCCCGAACAGGAAGCATGGGTGGAAGCAGACAATCATGCTCACAGCACTCTTCGCCAGTGGACAGGCTGCCTGGGAAGTAATGCGCGCCTGGTTCTGCCGAGTTCAGGCGGCAGCTCAGACCTGGGCGCTGCGGAGAGCTTTTCCTGCACTGGGTGGGAGGGCACAGGGCTCAGCGCTGAGGTTCCTCCTCAGCGGGCGAGGCTCTGGTTCTGGGACCACCACCATTTCCCTATCCGTAGTCCCCTAGGCCAGCGGCTCTCAACCTGTTGGCCATGACCCCTTTGGGGGTCGAACGACCCTTTCCCAGGGGTCGCCTAAGACCATCCTGCATATCAGATATTTTACATTACAATTCATAACAGTAGCAACATTACAGTTATGAAGTAGCAACAAAATAATTTTATGGTTGGGCCAGAAGATTGAGAACCACTGCCCTAGGCTGATGTTCCAAAGTCTGGAATTAGCGGGAAACTCCCTGGAGGCCTCCTGATTTCCTTCTCCAAAGCGCAGCCCCCTTTTTTGGACCAGGTCCCGACTCTGACATCTTTCCTCTCCCTAAATATTTGTTCCTGCGATCCAAGGCTTTGCACTCCTGTGCACTCTTGCCCAGCTGCATGTCTCGGACTGGCTGCTGTTCTGGACGGACCTTTCCCTGTATTCCAAACCATCACCAACAGGACGGGAGATAAAAATCCATCAGGCAGCTGTTTACAGGATCCTCACCAGGTGCAAAGCACTGGTGGAGGAGCTGAGGGGGGGGGGGGCAACCCACAGTCCCAGTCCTTAGGAAGCTTCCGTTTCCCTTCTGAAATAAGCTTTCCCCGAGTAACAAGTTGGATATGTGAGCAAGGCTGTATGGAATGACAGTTGAATGGTAGAGACAACGGTAGGAGCCATAGGCAATGACAGGGGGAGGACTAGTGAGGAGTGGGCTGAGGCACTTTGGTGAACGGGACCAGTGGGTTTTGGACACTGATTACTGTTGGGGTGAGAGTCTGGGCAGTTAGAAGCTAATTGTGTGATAAATGTAGACATTGATAGAAGTCAGAGAACTTAGACGGGGAGCCCGTTAACGATGGAATGTTTTAAACATGCATGGATTACAGTAGTCAAGCGGTACAGAATGGTATGCAGTGAAGTTTCCCTCTTGCCCCATCTTGGACCTACCCCCTCCTTGGAGGTCACTGACAGCAATGCCTGCTGGTCCTTCCTGAGATGCTCTAAGCCAGTCTAGGCTGTGACCCCTGGGCTTACCACCTGATTTTGCACGATTCACAAACAAAATAGGATATTTACAATTTTAAATGGTTGGGGGGGGCAGATAAATAAAGCTTTGTGACACATTAAAATTATATGAAATTCAAGTTTTAGTGTCCACAAGAAGAGTCTTTTTGAAACAGCCATGTTCATTCATTTTATACTCATTCATTTGTGCTCATTTGTTTATACTAACTAATTTATGTTCATTTGTTTACCTATTACCTGTGGCTGCTTTTGTACTACAAAAGCAGAATTGAATATTTGCAACAGAGACTATATGGCCAATGAAGCTGAAAATATTCACTATCTAACCTTTTTCATAAAAGTTTGCTGGTCCCTGCTCTAGGCATTATAATTATACTAGAGGCCTGATGCACCGATTTGTGCCCTGGTGGGGTCCCTCAGCCTGGCCTGCAGGGATTGGTCCGACAGGGTGGTTTCCAGGTGACACACCCTGGAATCAGGCTCCCTCCTCTCTCGTCCTGGCTGTGTCACCTGAGAACTGCAGCTGCCCAATCATGGCAGCTTGGCAGCTCCAGTGTTGAGCATCTGCCCCCCTGGTGGTCATTGCGCATCATAGCTACTGGTTAGATGGTCAGACAGTTGCTTAGGCTTTTATATATAGAGATAGGTACTTACCAATGGTTTCTTATCCCAGATGGTAGCATACTAAATTAATTGCTCTGCCCCTCATATCTTCCTTTACTTACCTTGGGGACTGTACCATAAGATAGTTAGTCAGTGGGTGGTGAATCTTAATTTCATTTTAGACATGCTGAGTTGGAGGCAAAGACTACAGGTATGTCTTGGGGATATTGCAGGTTCAGCTCCAGACTAACAATAAAGCGAGGTGCACAAATAAAGCAAGTTGTAATCTTTTTGCTGGTGGAGGTTCTTGCCTTCACTTTGGTTTTTGTTTTCTAAATATATTTTTATTAATTTCAGAGGGGAAGGGAGAGGGAGGGAGGGAGGGAGGAAGGGAGAGAGAGAGAGAGAGAGAGAGAGAGAGAGAGAGAGAGAAGAGAAGAGAAGAGAGAGAAATATCAATGATGAGAGAGAATCATTGATTGGCTGCCTCCTGCACGCCACCCACTGAGGGTTGAGCTTGCAACCCAGGCATGTGCCCTTGACTGGAATTGACCCTGGGACCCTTCAGTCCACAGGCGGAGGCTCTACCCACTGAGCCAAACCAGCCAGGGCTTGCCTTCACTTTGTAAAAGACTCAACGCCAGTGAAGCTCATAAAGGGGGGTGTGCTTGTCGTTCCGGGGAAATGCTCATGGGACTGGAGCTTGGAGCCTGGAGGTGAGATGTGGGAGACATGGCGGGGAGGCTGCCGTGCGAGTCTGTGACCTTGGCCTATAAATAAAGCTCCCCCTTTAGAGACACGAAGCATTGCATTCTGAGTCCTGTGCTGTGACCCGTGAACGCTACTAGTCAGAATGGCAGAAAGACAATGAACGAGGAGGAACGTTAAACCAACACCTGAAGGAGCAGTAAACACTAAAGGCAATTTAGAGTTACCCTTTGTGTCAGAGGTAAAAGGGGGTGTGCATGGTAAACAGAGCCGGAGGGTGGTGGGTCTTTATTGAATACCTACTGTGTGCTACTGCTTTATACTTGCTGCCTTATTTAGTCGTCACTTTCCCAAGTAGTGCCATTTACCTCATTTTACAACGGAGGGAATTGAGGCCCAGGAAGGTTGAGTGACCTTTTTCACATTCAGCGATTCAAGTGAGTATCTTGTATCAAAACATGACTCCATCTGACATTTAAACCTTCTCTCCCATTCTACCACCCAAGATGCCAGATTGGGTTGGGAGTGCCCCCCAGCTTTTTATATATTTTTTATTGATTTCAGAGAGGAAGGGGGAGAGAGAGAGAGAGAGAGAGAGAGAGAGAGAGAGAGAGAGAGAGAGAAACATCAATGATGAAAGAATCATCAATTGGCTGCTTCTTGCATGCTCCCTACTGGGAATGGAGCTTACAACCCAGGCATGTGCCTGACCTCCTGGTTCATAGGTCAGTGTGTAACCACTGGGCAACACTGTCCAGGTCCTCACCAGCTTTGATAAGCCATTTCATCTTCCTGGCCTCAGTCCCATATCAGCAAAATGAGGTAGTTGTCACCGTGATTTCCCTTCCCACTCTCACACGGCCTGATTCTTTTTTAAAAAAATATATTTTATTGATTTTTTATAAAGAGGAAGGAAGAGGGATAGAGAGTTAGAAATATTGATGACAGAGAATCATCGATCAGCTGCCTCCCTGCATACCCCCCACTGGGGATGAGCCCGCAAGAAGGTACATGCCCTTGACTGGAATCGAACCTGGGACCCTTGAGTTTGCAGGCCGACGCTCTATCCATTGAGCCAAACCAGTCAGGGCTGGCCTGACTCTTATTACAGGTGAAACATTGGGGAAAGGAGTTGCTCATAACAGCCAGACACAGGAGACTGGAGGAGAGAAGAGGGCAAGGGACAGCAGGTGGGTGGGGGTGGGAAGGGGAGGGGAGCAAGCTTCGTTGAGCAACTACTGTACTCCAGACCAGTTAGCTTGGATCGGAACCTTAGCGGACTATTTATTATTCCTTGATGTGGAGGAAGAGTCTAGAAACGGCTTCTGAACTGGGAACTTGCTCATCATCCTTACTTCCATGACCCTGAGCGCCACTTCAGCACCTGGACTTGAACTGCTGGAGAGGCTGGGGTTGGGAGAGACCGGACCACGCCTGACAGGTCTCTCCCTGGGCTGCAGGGGTGTGCTCTGGTGTCTGGAGGAGCCGCAGCTAGAGGGCTGTCTGATGTTACAGAGCTGCAGGCAGGGTGAGAGGGAGGGGAACAGGGCGGGCGGGCGGGCGGGCAAGCCATCAGACCAAGGGGCCAGGGTGTGAGTGTGTTTATATAGGACTTGGCCAACCTGCAGTTTCGGATTTCAGACTCTGCTTTATCGGGAGACTCCCTGGTTTTCAGTCAGTGCGGAGAGGGGAGACAGCTGACACCAGAGCCTTCCTCGGAAGGCTGGGAACTGCTGGGCCCCGGGCTCTCTCCGCTCCCTCCTGCTCCCGGGAGCTGCATCCACCACCCTTCCTTGGCAGTTTTCTCGGATCTGGAGTAGTGTTTCGTTCCTTCCCAGTCAGCAGTCCAAGTCTTCCAGCATGGAAGGTAACATCTGGGGTCCAGGGGGCCAGGGCTAGGAGACTGCGGCTACCCAGCGAGCAGTACGGGGCCAGGGAGAAGGATGCACATGCTGGACAAAGAGGAGTGTGTGTGTGTGTGTGTGTGTGTGTGTGTGTGTGTGTGTGTAAGAGAAAGAGAGGAGAGAGAGAGAGGGAGGGAGAGGGGAGAAGGCGCATATTTGGGGCACTTCTATTTCATTGAAAGCAAATCTTTTACTTCCTTTTTCTTTCATTTATCCCCTCTTTCTCTCCTAACAAATAAGAATGCCCCATGAATGCCCATCTTCCTTTGGGTCTCCTATGAAGAAGTAGTCAGAGAAAATTTCTGGCATCTAGAATGTGACTATTTCCTCACTTGGAAGTAGGGGCTGCAGAGGGAATGTGGGGACAAAGATCTGTACGGAGATGTGTGCCCAGAGGACCAACGCCTGGTTGAGCGGGCACTTGGGAACCCTCCTCACCAGCCAACCAGGAGTCCTGTAGCTGCGCGCGCGGTGGGAGGTGGAACCAGTGTGAACACCAGCGAGGTCTCCATGTGGAAGTAGCTTGAACCAGCCTGAAGGGATTAGGGCTATGGAGGGGGTGGAGCTTGGCACTCTTTCCCAAAGCAGGCATTTGGGCGAGGAGCTCACAGGTGGGTAAGGCTGGCT
Organism: Murina feae; assembly: GCA_004026665.1. Classification (NCBI taxonomy): domain Eukaryota; kingdom Metazoa; phylum Chordata; class Mammalia; order Chiroptera; family Vespertilionidae; genus Murina; species Murina feae. The sequence goes on along the minus strand of PVJC01004704.1, from coordinate 19,888 downwards.
GAGCGTGGCACTGTCTTCCAAGGGTTGGCATGGTGTTCCTCAGTGGCCAGGAGCAGAGATCAAAGACCTGCCTTGTACGTGGGGAGAGGAGGAGGGCTGATGATATCATTCCCAGGGGGCAGCCCACTGTGAGGCACGGTCTGGCAAGAAGGGCGAGCCAGGCCAGTGGGACTCTGCAAGAGGCTGGAGGTGGCTTTGAAAAGCCCATTTGGGTGATGAGACAAGCGCTGGAAGCGTGCGGTGGAGTGAGCCGCAGGCAGACCACGGAGTGGCTGGGAAGGGGTGAGGAGAGGGGACCGAGGAGCCCAAAGCTCTCCGACATTCCAAAGCTGCTGCCAACCAGGGCCCCAGCCCTCAATATAGATGTGACCCAAAATAGTGAGGGCACCAGCGCGTGCTCCTGACTTGGAGAGATAACGAGGGAGATGGCTGAGCGGTGCTGTGGGCTGGGCAAAGTGCACAGAAACACACTTTCAGCACAAGACATCGTGTAGTGCAATTGAGTCTGCACAGCTCTCTGTTAGGCAAAAATAACTAACAGGTTGTGCAGTCTGGTTACTTTGGAAACTATGGGCATTTCTAAAAATTAGTTCTTATTGACATCATCAGCCGCTTCCAAATAGAATCCCGGCATCTCTGTGCGTTTGATAGATGGTGTGGTGCGTAATTTTGGCCAGTAGATAATAATAGGCCCTCCTTTATACAGTCACTTAGTGCTTTTAAGCCTGGAGTGCACTTTATAGGTTCAGATTAGCAGATGTATGTGGACCCCTGTTCTCTTTGCGGTCCTGTGTTATATATTGAGCAGGCACAGCCGGAGAAGGCATGGTTCTGCCCTCAGGGACCTCACAGTCTAAGCGCAGGAAGATAGAAAGCATGTCAGTCCTTCAATAGAGATGGGAAAACTGGAGCCAAAATATGCAGAAGAGCAAGGATTAGGATCAAGATCCGACTCCTTTAAAAAAAAAAAAGTTTATTCCCTGGCCAGTGTTGCTTAGTGGTTGAGCATCAACCAATGAACCAGGAGGTCAGGGTTTGATTCCTAGTCAGGGTACATGCCCAGGTTGTGGGCTCAATCCCCAGTCTTTGTCATCATTGATGTTTCTATCTCTCACTCCCTCTCCTTCCTCTCTGAAATCAATAAAAATATATTTTAAAATAAATAAAAGTATTTTTTAAATTAGTATATTGACTATTTTTTTTTTTAGAGAAAGAGAAAGGGAAAGAGTGAGAAGCATCGATGTGAGGCTGCAACATGGATGCAAAAGTGCAACACTGATCTGCTGCCTCCTGCAAGCCCCCTACTGGGGATGAAGCCCGAAATCTGGGCATGTGCCCTGAACCAGGAATCGAACCTGCAACCTCCTGGTGCTCAGGACATGCCCAACCAACTGAGCCACACTCAGCTCCTGACCCAGTGTTTTCTGTGTGTTTTCCCTGCGCACCACCATATGTATCAACTTCCGTCCACCTCTTTATCCCCCACACTTTTCCTACCGAGTGATGAGCAAGAGCAATAATCTGTGCAAGGCAGAGGTGAAACGGCCCCCTGGAACAGAGTCAGTCCTCCCTGGGCTTCTATGGAATGGCAGCAGTGGGCCTGGGTCTGTGATGTGTAGATCTGATGCTGCCACTCACCGGAGACGGCCTTTATAGCTCACATAATTCTTAACTTGGGACAGACTGGCTTCCTCCATTTCTCCCCGAATTATCTGAGCAGGCGAGAGAACTGTGAAATGTCAGGGGCTCCCCTGGAGGTAGCTGCTCCCTGAATACTGGGTTTAGAAAACAACCACCAACATTTGTTCAGTTCTTTGTAGTTGACAGATTGGATTTACCTACGTGAAGAGGAGTGTGTGCTTCTTGATTCCCCCTCCCCCTCCCACAGCTGCCCTGCCTAGGTGTCCTGGGAAGGCCCCAGTCCCAAAGCTTAGGGTCTCCCTCTGAATTTTTAGGCTGAAGCTGAAAGGGACATCGAGAGGTCAGTCTGGCCCAGTGATGATCACATTTTGGTGTGTCGCAGAGTTTTCACCAGTCTTATGAATGACAGAAACAGGGAGAGCGTACTGACCTTTTTTTTTTTTAAAGCAAAATGTATTTATTTTAGAGGATGGGTGGGGGCGCAGGGGATATATTCAAATATTCTGAGGTTATGGCTTTCTTATTCTTTTCATGAGCTGATGGGGCGAGTCAATGGTAGTTGGCCTTATTTGGCAAATTTCAAAATTGGCAAACTTTTAATGGTTCCTTAAATTTCATTTTTTTGAAATTTAACTGGTTCATGAAATCCAAAAATCTTCCTCCAGGCAGGCAGGCCCTTCTCCAGACAGATGAGAATCTCCCTGATAAGGGCTCTTTGGGGAAGGTCCCAGAAAACTTAGATTCTGATCTTGTCTTCACTGTTCTTTCCCTGTGGGTTCGTGGATCATGATCAACTCAAGTTGTCTTGGTTTCCCCATTTTTAAGTTGTGGGAGGTTCCTACCTTCCAAACAAGGCCCTGGGCAAAGGAATGCGCTCTCACTTCTTCCCCTTTGTCAGAGAGACTAACCCGCTCCCTTCTCAGAGAGGGAGGAGGCTCGGGTCAGGCCTTGCCGGCTCCTGTTCCTGTAATCATCTTTTGGGAATGATGGACCTCACTTTCTGTCTTTGGAAAGCTGGGGAGGGGGGTTGTCGATTGGATTATGGGAGCGGCATGAGGTATAGTTCACACTTGGGGTCTTGGTATCCAGTGGTAATCATTTGGAAACACCTTTGTAATCAGACGGTCAAGGGTCAAGGGCATTTAAACATCTTGCTGTCAGTTTTTGAAGTGGTGGATTTTGCCCTAACTGGTTTGGCTCAGTGGGTAGAGCATCAGCCCATGGACTGAAGGTCCTGGGTTCGATTTTAGTCAAGGGCACGTTCCTGAGCTGCAGGCTCAATCCCCGGCCCTGGTGGAGTGAGTTCGGGAAGCAATGTGTCTCTCTCACATGGATGTTTCTCTCTGTGTCTCTCAGGTGAGGATTAACGAGAGAGAGAGAGAGAGAGAGAGAGAGAGAGAGAGAGAGAGAGAGAGAAAGGGAGGGGAGAGAGAGAGAGGGAGAGAGAGAGAGAAAGGAAGGGAGGGGGAGAGAGAGAGAGAGAGAAAGGAAGGGAGGGGGGAGAGAGAGAGAGAGGGAGAGGAAGGAAGGAAGGAAGGAAGGAAGGAAGGAAGGAAGGAAGGAAGGAAGGAAGGAAAGGGCAGATGTTCCTGAGCTCTCAACTGGAGCTTTTCTAGATCTAGAGGCTCCCAGAGGCTTAAATGTCTAGTCCTCGGCCTTCTGAGGAGTCAGGCCTGGAATAGCAACAAATAACAAGTACGTGGGAATCCCCAGGCAGCCCCAGCTGCCAGCCTGAGGCACGTGGTTGTGTGTGCACATGTGTGCAGACTTGTAGGAGAGAAATCATTTAGGGAAAATTCGTTTGAAATCACCCTAGAAATCCAACTAGATGCTCTTTTCGAGGTTTATCCAAGACCCTTTTTCTGATCTGGAGGTCCAAACCCAGTGCATGAGATTCTCTTTGCCAAGAGGTTTCTGGAAGGTGAAAGGCCAGTATAGCAGCCTAACCCTTACGAGTACTGCTGTGGGAAAGCCTACAGCTGTGACTGGCGACAGGCACCATGGACCTGTTGAAATTAGCTGAGGGAAAAGACAACATGAAAAGGGATCCATGTGCGGATGGAAGATCCCTGCCATCGTTTATCTGATGGCTCCACCTACGTTTGGGGCGGGTGAGTGATGGTGACGAGGCGGTGATTCAGAGCCTATTTCTGGTCCCCAGTGATGGTGGCTTTCCCCAGGAAGGCGTTAATGAGAACTTTGTCCTAAGTTGCGACACAGAGACGTGGAGTGCAGTCAAATTCTTGGAGATGGGATCTCTTCTGAGATGGACCACCCAATAGGGAAGGAAGAATGTGTTAACCATTTAACACGGCTTTTTCTGATGGTAAAGTTCAACGGAAACATGACTGGGCTCTTAAAGATGCCCCCATCCCTGTCATGGGGAGGTTGTTCAGCTGGCTGCATGATCTTGGGCAAGTCATTTCCTCTCTGGGCCTCAGATTCCCCATCTGTAAAATGAGGGCGTTGAATCTGATTGCCACCATCCTACCTCTTTAACTGCGCAGGCGTCAGCCTTAGAGGCAGGCAGCCGGGCCTTTCCCAGAACTTGAGGTAGACTTTGCCATCACAAGAGGAGAATCTACTATCGCTTTCAGAATGGCAGGCCTGCTTATTGTCCCACAATTGCATATCTGTCGAAAAAGTGGCTGGAAGAGAGACAGGTATTCTCCACACAGCAGGTCCACAGACTTTTGGAACCAAGAGATCTGAGGACAGCAATTGCCCAATATCATTCACAATTACTGGCCAGGGCTGCGTTCCCAGTTTAAAAGCCTCCTGAGGCCACGAAACACATGAGGAGAAACACGCCAAACCTGTTCCACTGTGTGTTGGATGTGATGGTTTCTCACCCTAGAACATCCCATCTTCATCATCTCCCTCACAGCATCTTTCCCTTTCTTCAGTTCCCACAAACCCTGGTCCCTTCCACCGGTTAGCATGTCCCAAGGCTCAGCTGCCTGTTCCCCCCGGGAATGCCTCTGGGGAGCAGGTAGCAGCGATGACGCTGTGGGGGATGAGGTGGAGAGAGGGCTGGAAGCGAATGAGCTGGGGAGTTGGAAGGCATGTATGTGAGGAATCCTCAGGCATGTCTCTACCTGAAGTTCAACCCAATAGCCGTGCTCTGCCTCTGCCAGCTCGCTCGGGTGGGAAAGCAGCGGCTCCTCCAGGGCTGTGGGCTGGCCAGTATGTCATCTCCCTGCCCCAGGCCAACTCGAGTTCTGGGGAGCTGGCTCCAGGCTGCAGGAACCCAGGGACCCAGGAGAGACCCAGATTGTGACGGGGCAAGTGCTCAGCTTGGCTCTCAGCATCTTCAGTTTAAATAACCCTGGTGGCTCTCCTGAAGCCCCCGTCTGGGGGAGCAGCAGAGACAGCTCCAACATGTCACCTGAAACCACTGGGGCCCGTGGTTTCAGAATGGTGACATGGGACACATACTGTGATTACCTAAAACTCCAGCTCCGCCTGGAGCAGCTCCAAAACCAAGTATGTTCATATTTCCACAGCATGACCTATAAAGAGCCACGAACATGGGATAAGCGAAAGGCTATAGAGTCTCCTACCAGTTCGGGTCATGCTTTCGGCTAATGAGGGTCAAGTCATGCTGTTCTGCCACCAGGTGAGAAAAAGCCTCCCTGTTCGGGTGTTTGTGGATTTGGGGGTGCTACCAAGGCACTGTGATGCTGAACGGCCTCCCAAATCCCATCGGTGCAGTTAGCCTTCCCATTTCACAGATGAGGAAGGTAGGGCTCAGAGAGGGGCAGAGCTTGCCTGATGCCATTCAGCCGATGAGTGATTCCAGTCCAGGTCGGTCACCTCCCGAGCCAGGCTTCTGTGTGGGGCTGGGGCCCGCTTACCTCTCTAGGAGCGAGTGGCGGAGAGTCCAGGGTGGGGCTGGGAGCTGTGATTAGGGAGGCACTTTTTGTGCACAGGATGGGTTTCATTTGCTTATACATCGAGTTCTGGAATCCCGTAAAGGCTCGGAAGAGAGAAAGCTAAAGTTCAGCCAGTGTCATGGCTTCCAGAAGAATCCAGCTGGTTTTGTGGGGACTGTGGGAGCCAGGAGCAATAGAGTTATGCTGGGTGCAGTGAGAGAAGCATCACCTGTAGGGGGACACCCCCATCCCTGTGAAGAGCCCTGGAATGCACAGTCCTTCCTGCCAGGAATCTTGCCTGGAGTAGGAACCAGTCTGGGGAGAAGGACTGTCCGGAAGGATCGCAACCCCCTGATAAGGATGATGTTGATGTACAGCTGGAAAGAAGGAAAATGCAATTAGGGGGTTTCACTGCTCTTCACGAGTGATGTGAAGGAGGTCAAGGGAAGTACTAATTCAATCTGCTGGACACACACCATGTGCTTTTAATACTTTACTGGGAGGATGGACAATACTTTATTGGATCTGCTGACTGGGTAATGGCATAGGTAACTCTCTCCCCCTACTTTCCAAGTGCTGTTGGATGGCAACTGCCGTTTCTGGGTTATCTCTTGGATCACATAAGATATGAACTCTTCATATCCAGGCCCACATGTTCATGGTGTTGCTATGGGCTGAGGAGCTCGGTGCTGTGTCCTGCACTAGGAAGATATCCATTAGGAAGGGTGGTAGGTTAGTTGCCATAGGAACAAGGAACATCTGCCCTAGCCAACGAGAGAACAGATGGGGGGAAATATTCTTAAAGGGACCATTAGCTCATGAAATTGGTGCCAGGAAAGTAGGGTTTTCCTAAGAAGACTGCAGGAGCAGATCAGACACTTTGGCCTGTGGGTCTCTGAGGGAGCAAACCCACGCTTGCTGTGGAGAGCGCAGGAGAAGGAACACAGGTGTGTCCTCCCCTGAGTGGCGGCTGTCCTGTGGGATGTGTGCCAAGCTCTGTCCGCTTGTTGGTTCAGAGCTTCACCTGCACCTTCATTAGGGATCTCAGCTCACTACGGCCCCACTTTCCTCCTAACCCCCTCAGGGGATTTCTCAATCTGACGGGAGAAACTGATCCGCTTTCTCTGACCTTCCCCTTTATCTCAGCAGCCCTGCCTCTAGCTCAGCCTTCTGCTGCCCTTGGGCACACCTGCCACTCCCTTCCCTTGCGCAGTCCTTCTCTTCCTTGTGCCAACTGTGCCTGCGGAGCTGAGCTGTTGGGGCCTCCAGAAGTCACCGTGGCCCTCCTGGCCCTCCCCTGGTGCCGGTGGGACTCCTGAGCACATGCTACCCAAAGTGCTCAGAGCAGCCCGAGCCCCGGTAAAGTCAAAGAGTCATGGCTGGACCACAGGCACCTACCTACTGGGACCAAGAAGCTGATGCCTCACGTGTGGTCTTGCTGTTTTATTCCTCTCCGGTGCTGGCTTCACTCTTGCTCTCCTTGCAGAGGCCTCTGGACCTCCCGGTCAGTCTCCAGGGTGGGAACGGTGGCCTCCAGCAGCTCCCTGGTGTGCACGTCACCTGCAGAGAAGGGATCTCTTTTCTCTCAATCCCAAATCTCATCTGCGTCCAGGGGTTTGGCTGAGCTGGGCTCAGCTGGCTACCCATCAGGCTTTAGAACATGGCTATTTCCACTGCAACTATGCGGGTATCGGGGTGAGGGCAGTTTCTAGAAAGGGGTAGGTGCTTTCTACTATTATAACATTAGCCCTTCTTGGACCTCCAGCCAAGTTTAAGGAGTTTGGTGTGGCAAGTTTACACACCCCTAACCCTCTGGCTCAGTTCTCTCCTTGCTTGACCCTGGGGACGGACAAGACCCAGTAGGTAGTGGGCAGTGTGGCTGCAGGAGCCCAGGGCATGGCTGTGGTGTCATTGCCACTCCCTCTGGGTAGGGAAGGCATGGGACCTGAACCTCGAAGGCCACTCAGGCCGCTGCCTCACCCCTGGGTAAGACTCTATTCTTTCAGTAAAGTCCTTCCTAGGAGATTTAATTGTCTCATCAGACACCAGAGAGTCAACATCCAAAAGCTCATCACTGTCTGTGGTTCAGTCATTCATAACATAATTGAAGCCACTGTCCCTCACTCCACCTCGGGCTCATGAGGGTGACCATCTTGTTTAGCTTAGGATCCACTGAGTGACTATGAAGTCATCCCCTTTGCTTCAAACCCCAGAGCAGAGAAGAGACGAACTGAGGGGTCGATTGTATAATCTCTTCATGATGCTGTACCCCATTTTCTTTATCCTTCATGCCTTATTCTGCCAAACCTCTCACCCCGCCCAGGGTAATGGCAGCCACGGAGCAGAAGTCCTGGGGCTGGGAGGGTGGGAGGCAGGCCCACTTGGCTGTGCTCTGCCAGGGCGTGTGGGAGAGGAATGGAGAGCTGAGCACTTCCCTCTGATCTTGCCTGACTCCCCTGGAGCCTGGAGGTGGGGGTGTCTCTGAGAGGAGAGGGAGGGCCTGCAGGGGCCCAGGAGTTGGGCTATTTCTGTAACAGAGCACATTTGCAGCCAGCCGCAGAGGAGGTCAAACTCTGGGCGCGTGGGGCTGGAATGTAGGGGGCCAGGAGGCTGGGGGAGCTGCGGTTTCACCCCTTCTGGCAGCTTGGAGGGTTCCTGCCGTGCCCTTTGGGGAAAGTGGGGCTCCCCACAGCAAAGTGCATGGGTGGGGAGGGCCTGGGCCTGATGGTGGGTGATGGTGATGGTGTCATGCATTGGAGGGGGTGGGAGAGTCAGGCAGAATACAAATCCCCTTGCAGCGAGGGGGAGGGATTTAATTCCAAGGGCTGGAGGCTCTAATTCTTGCTCTCAGCCATGGAACAGCTCAGGTCTGGCAAAGCACTGTGTGAAGGGAAAGAGACACAGTGCTGGGCCAGGGCCAGGGCCAGGGGGCTCAGATGAGCACAGGTGAGTGTGTGACAAGGTCAGGGAGACTGACAGGCACGGGGCCAGCTTCCTGAGGAATGATACCTGCCCTGGCCCCCCCCCCCCCTTCCCCAGGGTCCTGTGTAATTTGCATCGGCAGCCTCTCTCTTTTGTACGAGGACGCCCCACATGGAGTGGCTGTGGGGCCCACAAACCCTGGCTCTGCACTTGCAGCAGCATCTACTCCCCCCTCCTCTCCTTGCTGCCACTTCACACAGCCCTTTCCTCTGCTCTCTGGCATCTTCTGGGTTTGGACTCCTGGTCGAACAATGTGCATGTTACGCTTTTATTATATAGGATAGGATTGCCCGCTCCAGCTCTGCCTTTGTTACAGAAGGGCCATCGGGGCTACACCTGAGGCCGCTTGACCTTTGACCAGCCTGCCCCTGGCCTGCTCCTCTGCAGCCCCCTACATGTAATCTGCTGGCTGCGTTGGGTCCTCCCAAACCCACACCTCTGAAATGGGCAGATGGCTCCGGTGGAAATCAGTCCTGGAGAGGGGCTTTCCCGGAGAACCGGAACCACTCAGGATTCAGTGGCCTCTTTGTCCTCTCTTTGACTCTAGGGGCAAGGTGAGGCCCTGTCTCATGTCCAGTGGGTCTCAGGGGCAAGAACTTGCCCTTGTTATATATAGTGGATGGATACAGCGAAAGCACTAGAACTTATCTTCTCAGTTAACTCCAGTGATGTAACTCCAGTGATGTAACCCCAGAACTGACTTGCTTTTTTTTAAGACAGAAAGATTACCTGTTAACAATATATATTGATTTCAGAGAGGAAAGGAGAGGGAGAAGAGAGAGAAAGAGAGAGACATCAATAATGAGAGAGAATCATTGATGGGCTGCCTCCTGCACAACCCCCACTGGGGATCGAGCCTGCAACCTGGGCATGTGCCCTGACCAGGAATCCAACCTCCTGGTTCATAGGTCAGTGCTCAACCACTGAGCCATGCTGGCTGGGCAAACTAACTTGCTTTTTAACTTCCAAGTGTGTTATGACACAGGAAAAACTCACCCCCAGGTCACAGAGTGCTGGGGGCAGACCTCCCTGAGCTTCTCAGGTGTGGATTATTCTGGCTCCTTGGGAAAAGGAAGTGGGAGGTGGCATGGGGGCATTGCAAACTAGATTTAGGAAACTCCCAGGGCCATCTTGATGGATAAGTTCCTTGGGAGCAATTATTACACATCCATCTTCATCTGTCAAAGTGCTGAGGAATTCTATCGCCACTAGCAAGCCATTGCTTCCGGTGAGGGGACAGTCTAAGGCAGGGGCAGGTGGGAATTATTATTGACATTTATTGAGCACTTACTAGTGCCTCGACCTCTCTTAAAACTGTTGCTTGTATCATCTCATTTAATCCTTTGAAAAAACCCATGAAGCAGGTTCTTATATTAATGCTTTTTACAGATGTGGAGTGAAAGTAGAGGGAGATTAAGTCACTCACCCAAAGCCCCTTAGGTGGTAACTGGTGGAGCCAGGATTTAGACTGGGGCAGTCTGACTCTAGAGCCAACCATCTCAAGGCCAGTGCAGATTCAAGTTAGTAAAAATAAACCAGGAGATTAGCTGTAGGATGATGCATGAGAAGGGAATTTCGATTTGCACAAGAACTCCAAGTGGGAAGAGAGCTGCCTTTGGACTGTGTCCTGGGCTCTAATCCCAGCCCACCCACTTCCTAGCTGTAGCCTTGGGCCACTTACCTGGCCTCTCAGGATTCTCCTCCTTCAGCCCAGGACAGGCACTTGCTGGTGTCATGGCTTAGGTAAGTGTGAATTTCCTTCTTTTACGAGGACACCCCAAGTCTTCCTGGGGAGGGCGAGGAGTGATTTAGGAATTCAAGGTTAATTCTTTTTTCGGGAGAAAAATGCCAACCAGCCCTCCAGTACCCAGTCTCTGGACGAGACTTCCTGCCATCAGCCTTCTCCACTGTCGCCTCTAGTGTCTCTCCGGCAGCGATCACCCTCTGGGCTCTCTCCATCTTTCTTTCCCTTTAAAAATGAGGATATTGTCTTGCATACCACAGTCCAGTGAACCAATTCAGGAAATAGAACATTGCTGCAATACAATTTTCTTCTATGCAGCCTGTATTTAAATTTCACCAGTTGCCCTCATAATGTCATTAGAGTTTAATCCGGGACCATATTTCTACCCGCCTTAAAACTGGAGGCGTTTCTCAGCCTTTTCTTGGTTAATCATGCACCGAGGATGTTTGAAGAGCGCAGGACCCTCCCTAGTCCTTCCTGCACCTTGTCCAGTCCCCCCGTCTCCCTCTCCCTCCCCCCAGATTCACAGGAAAGGCACTCTTCTTAGGCTCAAAGGTAAGAGGATGTCAAAAAACACAGTCATCAAGACAAACATTTTCCTGCCCACCTCAGGGCCATAAAAGAGCCCCGTGAGATAATGATGAGAGTGCTTGATGAACCATAGAGTTTTAGTTGGTATTTTCCCCTTCTTTTTTAAAGCAAATGATCCTTTCTTTTCATAAAGACCATATTCAGGCTGGCCACATTATTTTAATGCAATATCTTAAAAAATAAAAATAAGTACCAAAAAAACTCACAAAGAACAAAATATCAACCTTTTCAATAGAGACCGGATCAGTACCAGTGCCACTCCAAGCCACGCGGGAGCCTCGAGCAAAAGGGAAATTCAGTAATACCGATCCAGTCTTTATTGAAAACACTTCACTCATCGCAGATTTTTTGCATTACTCTTTATTTAAAATTTTGCATTAAAATATTATTAATCCTGATTACTGAGTTTTTGCAGGTTTTCCCATCATCCTGTCCTCAGAACAAGGGAGAGAGAGGTGGGCGCCCAGCCAGCCCTATTCTTGCACCCCAGCCAGAGTAGAAGAGGAGGGAGGATGGGGGACAGAGAGAACAGGAGGGAGAGGAGGGACACAGGCCTGGCGTCCAGCCGGGGTTCTGGCCTGGAGCCTCTAACAGCCTCCAGCTGCTTCCACACCCACCAGACTTCCTGTCTTGGGAGGGGTGCTGGGTTGGATTTCCCCCCTCTTTACTCATCAGATGCGAGATCTCATTAGATCCCTGTATCCCCTCGTGTCTACCAGTCTTCCCGGTCTTAACAGGGGCCACTCCCCTTCATTGAACCTATTCTGACCCTGGATCTGCTCCTGTTTTCATCCATCCTGCGAGCCCCTTCCAGGTCTGTGACTGGCCGCCTGGTGCTGGGTGAGCACACAGTGTAGGTCCATGTTCTGGGACAAAGCCAGACCGAGGGACCCAGGGAGGGTGTTCGCCAGGCTGAGGTAGCAGGAGAGAGATCTGGACCAACTACAGGAATCAGCCTTGCCTCCCATGGAGGAGCTGGGTTATATTTTCCACTTTAAGCCTCGTGTGTGTGTGTGTGTGTGTGTGTGTGTGTGTGTGTGTGTGCGTGTGTGTGGTTTTTTGTTTTTTAAATGAAAGTGTTAATATTTTTCTGCCTACCTCCTAGGACCATAAAGGAATCAGATGAGAGAACGATGAGTGTGCTTTGGGAATGTAAAGGGTTTTATTCAATGTTATCCCTTCTGTCATAAAACAAATAATCCTTTCTTTTTATAAAGACCACATTCAGGTCGGACCCATTATTTGACCTAAATCACTGAGAAGAGTCCTTGCTGATTCAGGGGCTAAGCCCATCCCTGCCTTTAATCAGCATTTCTGTCCAACTAAAGCTGGTCACAAGGAAAAGCTGAATCCTCCTCCTCTCTCCCCTCGCCCCTGCTTCATCCACATTCCATCACAGTGTAGACGTAATGGGTGGGCCCAAGAGTAGCTGGGTGGTTTTCTTCAGTGTGTCTGCTGAAGGCCTCCCCCACCCCCACCTTTATATACCTTTACTAGTATTAAGGGTAAAATTTGTTATGTTTTGTGAAACTATACTCACAATTAAAATAATGCACATATATGCATTATCCCAAAGTTTCCTCCTGCCTCTTTGAAATCCCTCTATTCACTCCCTCCCCATGCAACTTCTGATCTGCTTTCTGTCACTATAGATTAGTTTGCATTTTTAAAGAATTTTATATAGTGGAACCGGACACTGTATACTTTTATTGGTGAAGGGGTTGGCTTCTTTCACTCAGTGGAGTTATTTTGAAATGCATTCAAGTTGTGGAGATCAGTAGTTCACTCCTTTTTGCTGCTGAAGAGGATTTGTTGTGTGGGTGTGACGCATACACTGTACTCACCTTTTCACAGACAGTTGGGTGTTTGAAGTTTGGGGTCTTTCAGCCCAGTCACTCTGACCATTTGTGTACAATCTCTGTGTGGACATGTGCTTGCATTTCTTTTGGGTACAAACCTAAGAGAATCGATGGCTTGTTTGATAACTGTACGTTTAACTTTGAATGAAACTGCCAAACGTTTCCAAAGTGGAGATGCCATTTTCATTGTCACCAGGAGTGTCTGAGTTCCAGGTCATCTACATTCGTGCCAATACTTGGTATGGTCAGCTTTCACTGGCGCTATTCTGTTGGGTCTGTGGTGTTAGCTCATTTGTATTTGCATTTTCCTAGAGACAGTGGCATTGAGCATCTTTCCATGCACTTTGACATTGTATTTCTTCTTTGATGGAGTGTCTGTTTAAATATTTTGCCCATTATTTATTGTGTTTTTGCCATCTTTTTAAAAAATATATTTTATTGATTTTTTACAAAGAGGAAGGGAGAGGGATAGAGAGTTAGAAACATCAAAGAGAGAGAAACATTGATCAACTGCCTCCTGCACACTCCCTACTGGGGATGTGCCTGCAACCAAGGTACATGCCCTTGACTGGAATCGAATCTGGGACCCTTGAGTCCACAGGCCAATGCTCTATCCATTGAGCCAAACCATCTAGGGCTGTTTTTGCCATCTTAATAGTTAAGTGTAATAGTTCTTTATGTAATAGTGCTACATAAAAGTCTGATGCCAGTTACATGTTTTGCAAATCTCTTCTCTCAGTGTATGGCTTACCTTGTCATTTTTGTAACAGTGTCTTTTGAATGGCAAACTTTTTTTATTTTAGTGAAGTTCAGTTTATTGATTTTTCTTTATTGTTGGTGTGTTTTGTGTCAAATTCAAGAAATCTTTGCCAAACCCAAAGTCACTAAGTTGTTTCTCCTGTTTCCTTCTAGTTTTAGCTCTTACATTTATATATTAGTTGATTTTGAGTTAATTTTTAAAAAATTTTTTTTAAAAATGATTCTTATAGAGAGAGGAAGGAAGAAGAATAGAGAGACAGAAACATCGATGAGAGAGAAACATCTATTGACTACCTCCTGCATGCCACCTCCTGGGCATCTAGTTCGCAACCTGGGTATGTACCCAGACAGGGAAACAAACAAGTGACCTCTTAGTGCATGGGTCGACGCTCAACTACTGAGCAACACCACCCATTCTTGATTGAGTTAATTTTTGAATCTTTGTAGGTCAGGATTTTTCTTTTCTTTTTTTTTTTTAAAAAAAACAAGTAATATTTTTTAAAAAAATATATATTTTATTGATTTTCTACAGAGAGGAAGGGAGAGGGATAGAGAGTCAGAAACATTGATGAGAGAAACATCGATCAGCTGCCTCCTGCACACTTCCTACTGGGGATGTGCCCACAACCAAGGTACATGCCCTTGACCGGAATCGAACCCGGGACCCTTCAGTCCACAGGCGGATGCTCTATCCACCGAGCTAAACCAATCAGGGCAGGATTTTTGTTTTGTTTTGGTACATAATCACCAGTTCTTCTAGCACCCTGCATTGAAGAGGCTACATTACCCCACTGAATTGCCTTTTTACCTTTGTTGAAAATCAGTTGACCATATGTGCATGGTTTACCGTTGGGCTCTTCTGTTCCATTTATCTATGTTTTAATTTTAATTCATTGGGGCGACATTGATTAATAAACATCTATAATAATAAAAGCATAATATGCTAATTAGACCAGACATCCTTCCAGACGTCCTTCTGGACAACCTTTCGGGCGAAGCTGGGGCTGTGAGGGAAGCCTGGGTCCCGGATGCTAAAAGGAAGCTGGTGCCGGCAGCGGGGGAAGGAAGGCCTACTTTTGCAAGTATTTCATGCATTGGGCCTCTAGTTTATCTATACTTCTGCATGCCAGTACCACACTGTCTTGATTACTGTAGCTTTGTAAGTCAGTAGTCTGTCTTCTAACTTTATTCTTCCTTTTCAGTTTGACTTATCCTGGGTCCTTTGAATTTCCGTATACATTTTCATAATCAGCTTGACAATATTCACAAAGAATTTGCTTGGATTTTGTTTGGGATTATGATAACCCCACAGAAAAATATGGGGAGATTGCTCTCCTAACGAGATTGAGCCTTCTGGTCCATGCAAACAGTTTATCTTGGATTCTATTTAACTGCTCTCAGAAATGCTTTGTAGTTTTCAGTGTATAGATTTTGCATATCTTTTGTAAGTTTATCCATATTTCATATTTTTACACTATTGTGATGTTTTAAATTTTTAATTTTTCATTGTTTGTAGCTAGTATATAGAGGTATAACTGATTTTTTAAAAAATATGGACTTTGTATCCTGATCCCCCTTTTAAAACTTAACAGAGCAGGAGCCTGGAAATACTGAGGTGCAGGGTATTTGCTTGATATGCTAAGCATTTAAAATGGCATCTAAAACATCAGCATCTTTCCCTGTTTTAAGTCACGAGCACATTCCATTAGCAGCCCTGTACTCAGCTGTGGCTGTAATGGGTGCCAGAGAGGGTGTGGTATGGTGCATCTGACCCTCCATAGGCAGCAGTGCTCCCCAGGTTTGGGGGGTATGCTTGGGGGTGAATGAAACAGGTGACAGTGCAGTGTAGCCCCTTTAAGAGATCGGGGCCAACCAGCCATCAGGCCACTGGGGAGGCAGCCCAGCAGATAAGATAAGGCCCCTGGCTGCATTAAGCCCAGGTCCTGAGCCACAGTGGCTGGACTACTGATAGCCAAACAGGAACCAGCAGTGATAAGGAGAAGGTGCCAGCAATAGACCCAGGCTGGCCAGAGGTGGAGCACCCCCAACACCCACTGGGCCCGAAGGAGAAGAGAGTGTTAATTGTGGGTGTAAGAGCGAGAGCATTTGCACTCTCCTGTATATCCTATCATATTCATGATGATCATGGTTTAAAATCCCTCCTAGATGGCACGTAAAGGCTTTCTGTGTAGTGAAGCTTCCATAAATACGTTTATTGAGCTCTTAATGTTCTCTCTGCTGGTATCTTTGCTCTGGTGAGATGCTCTGATACAGGCTTTGGAGACTACCTGATGTTTTGCTCAAACTAGAAACATCCTGCCACGGACTTAACTCCAAAGAGCCTGGAGCTCCTCATTTGCACGTATCGGTATAGGTTTACATACATCCTACGTGGAGGTGCTTTTATGCTGGATTTAGATGTCCCCAAATCAGCTGCCTATTTTTAAAGGGTCGAAGAGGGGACTTGTGCCTCCCCATTCCTGCCCACCTTCCATCTGCAAGGACGTGAAAATGATCTCTGCTCCTGGACCTGTAGAGACTACCTGTGGCCATGCAGTTTCCCCTCTTCCTTCCTATCTCAGGCCCCAGTGCCACTCTCCAAACTCCTGAGTGAGGCGGGCTGTTATTAGGCAAAGAAACCCTCTAGCTCAGTGGTTCTCAACCTTCTGGCCCTTTAAGTACAGTTCCTCCTGTTGTGACCCCCCAACCATAACATTATTTTCGTTGCTCCTTCATCACTGTCATGTTGCTACTGTTATGAATCGTCATGTAAATATCTGATGTGCAGGATGGTCGTAGGCGACCCCTGTTTAGAGTCTAGCTAGACAGCCAGGAGCTGAAACTGCTGAGCCACCTGCAGGGATTGTGCACTGGACCTGGACGGCCTCTGTCCCAGGCTGGGAGTGCTCGGACTACCTTTGTCTGCTCTCCCTCCACCAGGAATAAATAAAAATATCATCCCTCCCCCAGATCCCGGCTCCTCTATTGGCCCGTGAAGCAAATATTTCATAATGTGGGCTCATCCAGTTGGGCATCGTGCCAGAGCCGAGCGCCTCAGGTTGCGAGTGAGCACCAATCGGACGGGGCCGGGGTGGGACTAGAGGAACCGGCTCCCGTGCACACGGGAGGCAGCGCATTGCTCAGGTGCATGGGGGCGAGGCGGGGGCCGCCACTTCCTCGGGGCTGGGAAGCGGGGACAGGGCCGCCCACCAGGCAGCTGGAGCCAGCCCAGCGCAGAAGGGGTTAAGGGCTGCCAGCATGTGTGGCTGTTAATGATTGCTACCCCCCAGGGACCTGGTGAGTATTCAAGGGAAGCATTTTCCCTCTTGCCCAGTGTGACAGGAGTGAGAGCAGTGGCCGCAGAGCGCTCCGGTGAGTGAGTGAGTGGTTGGCTGTCTGTCCCCTGTCTGTGTGTCTGTCTGTCTGGGAGGCACGATGAGGGAACACTAGAGGCACCCACGTCTTCAGCTGGAGCTGGCTTTTGTTGTGACCGGACACAAACCCCCAGCTTGGGGCCAGATTTCGGTATCCCGCCCGTGTATTCGAAGGAAACCTCCAGGGCTGGGTTAGTCCATCCCAGGGGCGAGCTGCTGGGCACAGGAGCCAGAGATGCAAACCATTGTTCCGAGGCGGAGACAATGGTTCGTGGCCACCCCACACACAAAGCTGCCGCCGCTCTTCCTCCCTCTCGGAGCCATTGTCTTCTGCTCGGGGCAGAGCACAGAGCGCCGGCCTCTCGAGGGCTGACCTCCTGGGACGGCTGGGGAGGAAGGGGGACAGGCGCAGCCGGAGGAGGCGAGCGGTGCCTGCGCTTCATCCCTGTTATCTAGGCGCAGGATGTGGATGGGAGACGCGGCTGGTGCAGAGCGTTAGGGGGAGAACTCCTAACTCCTGGACAAGACAAAGTTGTCATTGGGGAGCAAACTTGAAACCTACGAAGAAAGGCTGACAATCTTGTGGGTGCAGGTGCTTGCTGGCCACTTTCCTCAACTTCCCACCTAGGACCCGCGTTCCCGCAACCTCCACACCCCGCTCCCTCCCTCCAGCCCCGTCTCGTGACAAGTCCCATCGTCCGAGTGTGACCAGAGCTCCTGGCTCTGTCACAGGGGGTGGACCGGCCGACGGCCCTCAGCCGAGGTCCGTGTGTACCTGCACACGCACGTGAAGGAAACGAGGGCCTTACTAGCCTCCAAAGCAGAACTGCTGGCTTTGCCCCCTAAGCCGGGAGCCCTTTTGTCCTCGGCCTCTTCCTTGGGAGGAAAGAGGTTGGGGTGAAATCATGGTGGTGGGAGGCGGCCCCGGAGGCGTCTGTGGGAGCCACAGAGTGCGCCCCATGCCCGTCTGCAAGGCAGATCTGAGAGATAGGCTAACCCACAGGGTGCTGGCTCTGGCTGGACTGCCCGTGAGCAAACAGAAACCAGGCTCAGCGAGGGGGAGGTGCCAGCCCTGGGCGCCGCAGGGCAAGAGAACAACAGCCAGTTTCTGGGCATGTGAGCCAAGCTGGGAAGCCTGGGGAGGGGAGTAGAGACTGGAGAGGAGGGGGCCACGGGTCGTGCTCTGCCTTGTACCGGGAGTGAGCCGCCATGTGACCAGCCTCTGGGGGAAGCACACGGCGGCATGGGCACTCCAGCCAGTGGGGGGCTCCATGGCGTGCCACCGTGCAGTCGCCCTGCATGCTAGGAAGGGCTTGCACATCCTTCTGCTGTTGCCATCCTGAGGGTCTTCCTTTGCGAGGGGCCCTGCGTTTCTGTTTCGCGCTGGGCGGGCCCTGTGAGTTATGTGGCGATTCCCAGGCCCGGCCAGAGCTGCAGCAGCAGGGCAGTTACTCACATGATCCCACAGGTGTAGGCAGCGGCACCTGTTACTCAGGTGGCTCTTACCAAGACTGGCTCTGTCCTGGCCCAGATCTGTCTTCCTCTCTACTGACCTCCCAACGGACTGTTCCTCCTGTCATGGCTCATCTTCCTTCAAGCTCACTGCAAGGCAGGGGGTCAGGGAGAGGGCAGCAGTGTCCCTGACCTGATTTCCTTCCCCCCCTTTCCTTCCTCCCAGTGTCCCTCTTTCCTATCTGGGCTCCAGGCTGGGTACACTAGGCCTTGAGTACCTCTTCCATCCTCCCTTCTCTAAGCCACAGCTGCCCACAAACACACCCTGGCACCTGCTTCAGGTGCCATGTGTTAGCAAAGGTTCCATCCAGGTCTGGGTGGGTACTGGGTGGGGGGACAGGGCAGGTGCAGGGGAAGGAAGACTCTTAAGGCCGCTGTCCTTGGTGGCAGCTCCTGGCCCCTCTCCCCCCCGCCCCCACCTCTCTCTCCTGTTGGCTTGTCTTGCCTGCTCTGGACCAAAAGACCCTGCAGTCCACCTTTCTGCTCCCCACCTCTACCCTCGGCCAGAAGTTGGCCAATCCAAGAAAAAAGAAAAAAAGGCGGGAGGAACGCGTCCCTGTGTGTCTAAACTTTTTCTCCCGAACTCTTCCCCCTTCTCGTCTCTCTTCTCTCACCTCCCGGAGCCACACTATACCCGTTCCCTAATGCCTCGCCCACCCCACCTGCCCCAGTAGGGCGGTTAGTAAATAGTTTTAAACTCTGGAGCGGGGTCTTCATACATATACTGTTTAAAAATGATGGATTATTCGCATTAATTTTAACTGGCCTTTGAAAGGTATCATTTGGTTTTAGATTTTCAACGTTTTGTTACTGTTACTGGCAATGGGTTAGCCTTTCTCTTTGTTTAACGGAGGACTGTCAGGGCACATGTGGTCCCCTGAGGACCCTGAGCACACAGCTGCGCAGGGACAGGCAGGTCGGGAGTTGAGTGCTAGAGCTGGAGAGTGGCTTGGAGAGCCGAGCCCAGCGCCGTCCAGTAGACTGCCCCACCCACTGTGGCAGCCACGGCCGCCATGGAAATGTGGGCGGCGTGACTGAGGAACCGGGTTTTAATTTTATTTCATTCTAATGCATTCATTGTAAATAGTTATCTATGGCTGATGGCTGTTAAGTTGGTTGGCACAAATTTGAGATAGTGCAACTTGTTTTATGTTATTCCTTTATTAATGATTGTGACATCAGCCACTTAACTGAGCAACTATTAGGTGTCAAGCATTTCCCCAGACTAGCAATTTTTAACGGGTGTGCTCCAAGAATTTCTAAAGCATGCAATACCTGACTCTTTAGTCAGGGGCACTGACCCCTTTTCCCTTAGATTGTCAAATAAAAAATGACAACAGCCAACACAGCAATAGCTGTCTGATCTTGAACCATAAATATATAGATCACACACTAGGGTTGCGCCTTATTGTTTACATGGCATAATAAGATTGTACCTTATTGGTTAATTCTTGGTACCAAAAAACCGTCTATATACAAGTATAGGTAAAATCACTTTTATGTTATTTATTTTGTTGTAAATCAATCAAATTTATACTTTTGTCAGATTGG
>PVJC01004703.1:0-63234 GCA_004026665.1 Murina feae | reverse complement strand
CAGAGACCTGATACATTATTCTTTTTAAAGCCACCAATCCTCACTGTCAAAGCTCTTCTCATCTCTCAATTGACAGAACCAGAGAAACCACTGAGCAGGGCTTCCAGGAATGGGTGAGGTTTCCAAGAAATAGGAGGTAAATCTCTTCCCTCTCCATTTTTCAGCTGTATAGTAAAATCAGGTGCTATAACAAGCATACATAGAAAGCTGAAAATGGATTACCCGTCTCATAAAAGCAGTCCCCAAACAGTTTGTTCCTAAGAAACAGCTCTAATCCCAAAGCACTTACTACTTCACAGGGCAAATACACATGACGAGTCTCTAATCCCAGGGTGCCCTGAGGATTTCTGAAGTGGATCAGAGCCTCAAAAGGTGCCCTACTCCCATCTGAGGAGAATCCCCACTTTCTTCCCTTTCCAACCTTTCCCTCCTGCCCCACCTACTCTCCTCCCTCACTCCCCACACCTCCTCCAGGTACAAGTGGGGCAGGCATTCTTCCCACAAGTGTGCACTGGCCTGTCCCCTGCTGAGTTCAGTGATAAATCAGTCAACAAAAATGTATTGAGTCCCAGCTCTGTGTAAGACTAGTTTAAGCCCCTTTCGTTACCTATCATCTGCATTGATCATTAAGAATGGGGGGAGGAGGCCCTCGCTGGTTTGGCTCGGTGGATAGAGCCAAGGGACTGAAGGGTCCCAGGTTCGATTCCGGTCAAGGGCATGTACCTTGGTTGCAGGCACATCCCCAGTAGGGAGTGTGCAGGAGGCAGCTGATTGATGTTTCTCTCTAATCGATGTTTCTAACTCTCTATCCGTCTCCCTTCCTCTCTGTAAAAAAAACCAAAAACAATAAAATATGGATTTTTTAAAAAAGAAGGGGAGGAGGGAGAAAAAGAATGAGGAACATGGGGAGCGTTTGAGTCTTGCTCCTCATATACGTCATCAGTTTAGCTCAAACTCTTTCTTCCACCAGGAAAAAAAAAAAAAGAACATATCACTTTGAAATCATGTCCTATAGAAATGCTGAATAATATTGATAACTAATAATAACCCATCAGCCTAAGCAGAAAGCAGACTTTACTCAGATGGATAAAATTACCTGAGGAGTACAATGAATCTACTGAATAGAGTGAGTCAGCACCCACACACTTGTGCTGTTTGTGAAAGTGGCATTCTTTATTCGGCTTTGAAGCCACACCCGGCACTCAAAGCCTATCTGTTTCTTAAACACAAGGCCCTTGAATGCTTTTCCTTTTTCATATACATGTAGCACTGCCTTTTCGACTGGGATAATTTCAAGGCGTGGGCTCTTTTCCCAACAAGAGCAAGTAGGAGGAAAACTGTCAATGTGATTTTATTGTGTGTTCAATGTATTGAGTCATTTCTTCCTTGACCATTGCTGCATGCCTGCTGCGCCAAAGGTATTAATGCCCGGCACTGAGATAGCGGGGTTAATGAGACAGAGTAGAGAGCACCCACACAAATTACAGCAATTTAGCATTACAGGTGCCATGACAGAAACTTGTAAAGTCGTTACAGTAGGAACCCCAAAAGCCATGAGAGCACATTCTCTGTGAAAGGTCATACAAGACCTCACAGAAGAGATGGCAAATGGCAGCGTGGCCACAAGGGTATAGCATTTCAGATTCCCATTCAAACATCCGCGTCCTGTGCATTCTGCCACGAGGTGGCTAATCTTTCTAGATACAAAAGAATTTATTTCTGGCAGTAATGATAGGCAAGTTTAGGAGGTGTGGTACTGGCTTGATCACATGTGTGAGATTTTGTTTGTTTTTTTATTGAATTTATTGGGGTGACATTTGTTAATGAAATTATATAGATTTCAGGTGTACAATTCTATCATACTTCATCTATGTCTTGTCTTGCATTGTGTGTTTACCACTCCAAGAGTGAGATGTTTTTAAAGTGGTTTGCATATTATTCTACAGAAAAATCCACACTTACTGTCCATCTTTTCTGGTTCTCTGTTGGCTGACCTGCAAACAAAATAAAGCAATGGCTGTTATTTATTCTGCAAAAATTTTCTGACTCAGTATCTATTAAAGTTGCACATCCTACAGTTGTGCCTTCACTATTTAAAGTATATCTGGTGAAATTTGAATAAGCTTTGTAGTTTAATAGTTTTGTACTAATGTTAATGTCTTTTTTTCTTTTTTCTTTTTTTATTACATAAAGTATTACAAAGATTAGTACATATATCTCTTTTTTCCCCTGTCCTTCCCCCAGCCTCCCCTTCCCCCCTCCCCCGTGTTTTGTGTCCATTGGTTATGCTTAAATGCATGCATAAAAGTCTTTTGGTTGATCTATTACCCCCTCCCCCACCCTCCCTGTTCTTGTTGCTGTATTTTGACAGTATGTTTGATGCTGCTCTGCCTCTGTATCTATTTTTGTTCACCAGTTTATAATGGTTATTATTATTCATAGATGAGTGAGGACATGTGGTATTTTTCTTTCATTGACTGGCTTATTTCACTTAGCATAATGCTCTCCAGTTCCATCCATGCTGCTGCAAATGCTAAGAACTCCTTCCTTTTTACAGCAGCATAGTATTCCATTGTGTAGATGTACCACATTTTCTAATCCTTTCATCTGCTGATGGGTACTTAGGCTGTTTTCAAATCTTAGCTATGGTAAATTGTGCTGCTATGAACATAGGGATGCAAATGTCCTTTCTGATTGGTGTTTCTGGTTTCCTGGGATATATTCCCAGAAGTGGGATCTCTGGGTCAAAAGGGAATTCCATTTTTAATTTTTTGAGGAAACTCCATACTGTTCTCCACAGTGGCTGCACCAGACTGCATGTTAATGTCTTTATTTTGAAAATTGTACTACGGTTACTTAGATGTAAAAAATGGGGAACTTGGGTGAAGGAATAGGTGGAAAAGCTTTGTACCAATTTTGCAACTTTTTAGTAAATTTAAAACTAGTTCAAAATAAAAAGTAAATAAGTGTATATGTGAATAAAAATTAGTATGCATGTATGTATGTATATGAGATCAGAGCTATTCCGTGTATTCCACAAATTATTACCAATCAGACAAACTAAATATGAAAACTGAAAGCAAGAAATTAGAAATATTTATAACAATTTAACATTTCCACAACATTTAAGCATATGAACATTTTCCTAGAAATGTAATTTTATTGCATTGGTAGGTAGTCTGCTGGCAGAATTCCTCATGCTCGGGGGAGTTCAGTCTTTATAGTCTATTAATACCATCAACTGATTGGGTAAGGCCTACCCACATTATAGAGGTAATGTGCTCTACTCAAAGTCTACTGATTTCAATGTTAACCTCGTTAACCTCATGCAAAAAAATTTTACATAAACATCCAGAACGATAATGTTTGATCAAATATCTGGGTTCCCTGGTCCAGAAGTTCAGTCACTACAGGACCATTGCTCTTATTTCCCACGCAAGTAAAGTGATGCTCATGGAGATGCAACACTGCATTATATGGAGCAAGAAAGGCTGGATGTTCAAGCTGGATTCAGAAAAAGAGCCACTCAGTATGTAATCGTGAGCATTCACAGGATACTGGAGTGCTCCAGAGAATTTCAGGTTAGTCTATGTTTTATAAATACAGTAAAACCTTTAACTGCATGGACCATGAAAAGCTATGGATTGTTCTGAAAGAAATAGGCGTGCCTCAGCACTTGATTGTCTTGGTACATTACCTGTATGGTGGACAGGAAGCCACTGTCAGCACAAAATGGTTTCCTATAGGCAAAGGTGACACAGGGGGCATTCTGTCTCCCTATATGCTTAATTTGTATGCAGAACATATACAATGACTGAGCTTTGACTCAGAGGAAGAAGGAGTGAAAATTGCCGGAAGAAATATCAATAACTTAAGATATGCAGATTATACCACCTTACTGGCAGAAAGTGGCAATGATTTGAAATGATTTCTGATGAAAGTGAAAGAAGAAAATGCCAAAGCAGGACTGCATTTGAACATTAGGAAGACAAAAGTCATGACTACAGAAGAAATACACAACTTCAACATTGACAATGAAGACATTGAAATTGTTAAAGATTTTGCTTACCTTTATTCAGCAGTCCATTCAGAGACTCCATTCAAGAACTCAAGAGAAGGCTGAGACTTGGAAAGTCTCATCAAGAGCAAAGATGTGTTGCCCAGCCAGTGTAGCTCAGTGGTTGAGCATTGACCTATGAACCAAGAGGTCACAGTTTGATTCCTTGTCAGGGCACACGCCCAGGTTGTAGATTCAATCCCCAGGGTGGGAGGTGGGGGAGGTGGGTCATGCAGGACGGAGCTGATCAATGATTTTCTCTCATCATTGTTGTTTCTATCTTTCCGTTTCTCTCTGAAATCAATTATATATATATATATATATATATATATATATATATATATATATATATTTTTTTTTTAAAGAGCAAGGATGGGTCATTAGAGACCAAGGCTATGATTATCCACATTTCTCATATTCCCAATCACTATGTACAGATGCAAAAGTTGGAGAGTGAAGAAGGCTGACAGGAAAAAATTGATTAATTTGAATTATGGTATTGGAGGAGAGCTCTATGGATACCCTGGACCACCAGAAAGACAGCGAGGAGGTCCTAAGAGCAAATTAAGCCTTGAGGGAACGCTGCTTGAGGGAAAACATGACAAAACAGAAGTTGTCTTTCTTCAAGTACATTACGAGAGGGCAGGATTCTTTGAAAAACAATAATGCTGAGAAAACTAGAAGGCAACAGAAAAAGAATTAGACCAACTGTGAGATGGATTAACTCCATAAGAGGGGCCACAGGAATGAATCTACTGGAGTTGAACAGGGCTGTTGAAGACAGGACATGTGGACACTCATTCACAGGATTGCCAGGAGTCAGAGCCACCACAATGGCATGTAACATGTACACATGGCCCAGCCAAGTTAATACATAAAATCAATCATCACATAGTCCATGACAGATCAGAAAATTTTACAAACCCTTCACTGAAGATGATTTAAGAAATATTGTACAAGATAACTTTTAGAAGTCTACCAAATAGTTGCACTAATTAAAAAAACATTCAGACCAAGAATGCTCATTTCATGTGGGAACAGGGTAAAATACAAGAGCAGTGGCCTGGCTAGAAAGGAAAACCATAGAATCACTTTTTTATTCTCAACAAGGAGCCTAAGCCATTAAAATCTACCTGTGCTCATTGATAGTTTATATTGCTCTAATTCAGAGGTTCCTAAACTTTCTCAATTCACAGCATCTTCACATCTCAGTAATTTTTTCACAGAGCCTCTAGGCCACAAGAAATACCTAACAGAAATGTGTATGCAACAGTTAAGTCCTAATAACTTAGCTGTTTTTTAAAAAAAAACAAACCCAATATACATAAATTGAAAGACAAATACTTTTACTCTTAACCACAGTTGCTTATAAAAGGGTGTGTAAGCTGAACATCATCTCAAATCTTGGAAACTGTGAAGATACCACCACCTGCACATCTTGCTCCACACTGATTTTCAGTTGGTACTTGCATTTTATAACAACAGCTGAAAAACCCACTTCTCAAAGATAAGACATCTTTGAAAGGAATGGGGAGCAATCCATTGTTGAAACTATGAATCATCTTGACCTAGTAGTTCATTCACTTGGCATCCAACAGATGTCAAGTATTACCATGTACTCCTTGACATTTAACACATGCCACAGCGCCCCTAGGAATTTGCTATGGTATCCTGGATACCTGGAGCATAGTTGAGGACTCATAGTTCTATTCTTTTTCTATTTTTGATTCCGATGCCTCATTTGCAAAATTATAAGCATCTATTTTAAGGGCCTAACACTCAAGAAGCTGTGTTCTCCCCTCTGTTCTTTGTCTATGGTGAAGGTTATCAAAGACTGGAAGACCCCCAATGGCCAGTCATTCCAAATATGTGCCACCAGAGAGCATAACAAAATCTGTGGCTCTGTTGTATATTTAAATAATAATATAGTTTTCAACTATTTTTATTTTCTAACAATTCAATCAAGACTGAGAGCAGTACAAAAATATGCATAATTTTGTACTTTTCCCACTAATTTTTAATCATTCTCAATCACATCTTAATCTAACCCTGATTTTTCTATTAAATTGTATCATTTCATTTACCCTAAATTCCTGTCATTGTAGTCAAAAGTCCCTTGGATAATGTAAATGGCTCTGATAGGAGCACGATGGGGTCTTAAGCACAGCTTGAAATTAAAAGCCTATTTCTTTCATCTGGGTCAATCAATACCTTCTCTTCATTATTACTGTTGATAAGATCATCAAAATGTGAACTATTTATCCTGTTTGGCTGTTGTCAACAGTAAGGAAGACGGCCTCCCTCTGTCTCCTGTTTGTAGCTTTTCCTGGCTAATTTTCCATAGGCACAGCCAAGGAAAGAGACGGACACATAGATCTCTTCTATCTTCCACAAGACCGTCTCTTCCCAGCAACAACAAAAAAGGCTCGCTCACTCTCTCTCTCCTCCCTTTTTATGAAGATGTCTTAGTTTCTTTTATCTTCTATCTACTGCCGGGTACCAACAGTGGATACAACCTGCCTCTGATATCAACCTGCTGTCTTGTAATGGAGACTGTATTCCCTTTCCGTGGAGAAATCCAAGCTTATCAGAACATTTTTTAAAAAAATATGTTTTTATTGATTTCAGAGAGATGAAGGGAGGGAGAGGGAGGGAGGGAGGGAGGGAGGGAGGGAGGGAGAGAGAGAGAGAGAGAGAGAGAGAGAGAGAGAGAGAGAGAGAGAGAGAGAGAAACATCAGTGATGAGAGGGAATCATGGACTGACTGCCTCCTGCACAACCCACATTGGGGATGGAGTCCACAACCCAGGCACATACCCCGATGGGGAATCAAACCGTGACTCCTCCTGGTTCATAGATCCACACTCAACCAATGATCCACCACGGCTGGGCAGAACATACTTTTTACATCCTCGTTCCTAATGAACAGAACATAATTGTAGACAGTGGCCTGGAGTGATTTTGCCCACAGGGACAGGGATCTGATGGCAGCCCTCCACCGCTGTTCCCATTTCTCCAGCTTGATGTGGAACTTCCCACTTCTTTCTTGCTGGAGCTTTTCTGCAGACCAGATGTCAACAAATATATTGGATTCTTTATACTTTAATCTGTTTCACATTTGAAAGCGTTGAAAGAGTTAGGCACATTGTTCATTCAACTATAGCTACTTTCTAATTACCTGGGGGAGGGGAGCTCTTAACAGGATACCTGTTTGGAGCAGGTATGCCAGAAGCCACCTGGGTCGCTGTTTAGAATCCAGCTGGCACACAGCCTTCGTGGAAAGGCTAATGCTTAGTGTCCAGGAAAAATTAAAGGCCTAGGGAAATACAGGCCCCCAGGGGCCAGAACAAAGCAGCTGAATGATGGTTCCTTCTGGGAGAAGAGGTAGGAGTTTTTTCTTGCCTTGCTCCTGGGGATAGAAGTGACATTAGAACTTCTTTGCAACAGTGAGTGACTAATTCCTCATCAGAGGGCCTCATGCTTTTGCAGAGCTAATATCATGAGTGGTAAATGAAGGGTCTCTCCAAGTGAGAGCTGATAGAGGAAGGACCAGAGAAAAAGTACAACGGCATCCCTAACCATTACACACACTGGAAAACGGAGGACATTTTTAGAACCAAGAAGAGAACCGGGGCCACCCCCAGATCTTCAGACACATTTTTTTCCTTCCGGACTCATCGGGTTAGGAAAGCCTGGTGAGAAGGGATTAGGAAGCAGGCGATGGAGCCTGCCTTTTCTGGCAACATGAGCATTTTGATTTCAGATTCTGCAGATTTTCAAGAACAGACACGGTGTGCTAGTGTTCTAGGCTGGAGGCCAGCAGCAGTGCGGCTGCAGACAAAGCGCGTCAGATGGCTGGTGCTGTCAGCCAGAGACCCAAGGACTTTCCTGGGGCTGCACCTCTCCGGAAGTTTGAAGATGTCGGCACAGGTTTGCCTTCTGAAACGTGCAAATGTCACCAGCCGGGAGTGGCAGATGCCAAGAAGCGACTGAAAACAGATCTCCATCTGGTAATGGGTTAGGCTTCCCGGGACACAGATTAGAATAGTTTGAAACAAAGTGACGGAAGCACCGGCTTGGCTTTTCACATGTTGTTATGGTCTCTGGGTCATTTCCTGCCTTTGGAATTTACTTCCTTTCCAGGTTCAATAAAACCAGATGATCACAAGAAAGAGGTTGGGATTTTTCTTTGCCTCTGGCCCAGTGGAGGGGCAGCTCTGTGACTGTGAACTTGAAGTGCTTTTAGCCTCCTGTGCTCCTATCTGCTCACACGGAGCCCAGGAGGGTGGAGCCTTAGGAATGGAATAGTAAATTAGGGATGGGAGCCACCTCCAGTTGAGTCAGCTGAATCCCCTTGTTCCTGAAAAACAAAACGGGAAAGAACAGATTGGGACGGGTGCACATGATGCTTTGTGAAGGGGAGCTCTTTACTACAGTTCCCCATGTAGGGATGTAGCCCCCCTCCCCTTCCCCAGTGAAGGAAGGAGGCTGAAACCAGCTCCACAAGGCCCCACCCTTGACTTGCTGGAGTCAACCAGCAGGCCAGTTAGAACAATGACATTTGCTATACAATGACCTGCTTTGCTTTTATTGTATTGATATTTATCTCCCACAGAAAAGAATTAAGGTAGGAACAACTATCTTCTTTGTAGCATTTTCATGCTCATTTTTGGGATACTTTGAAGCTGATGTGTGTCTTTATTGTAAATTCTCTCTGCAGCCCACAGTATGTCTTGGACATCCCTGTAGTTCTACAGTGAAGAGACTCCTACCTCCCAGAAGCCAACGTGAACCCTTTTATTCCAAGGACTATAGGAGCCAGTCAAAAACAATGCTATTGTGTGTCTAAGTCTGAAAGGTTTATTTCTCTAGAGAGTGACCCTCAGTCACATGTTCCTTCCGAAAAGCCAGCTCATGCAGCCCCTGTTGTCTAGAGGAAGTCAGTGGAGCCTGTTCGAGTCCAGAGCCCACCTCTCTCTAGACTGAGAGATCCGAGCTCACGGCTTTAGAGGAAGGGGTCATCTTTGCCCCACCCTGTCATAACACTGCTAACCTGCCAGCAAGAGTCCAGTTGATGCAAAGGAAGCGGCAGCTGGTGATCAGCTTTTATCCTGGGCTATCCATTCCCAGAAACAAGAAACCAAAACTCCCCTGTCCCCCCGCCTTGACAGAAAGCCAGGTTATTACTGTGCTCAAGAGTGAATTAAACTGACCTTTCCTAAATACTCTGTCTCATCGGGTATCCACAGAAATGGTCTCCTGTGACATTCACAGCGATGATTCCAACAACATTTAAGATGTTCCAGGGGAAGTAAGTACCTAGGAACAGAGTTGGCTCTATAAATAGGCAGGGTCAGAAACACCTGCAGGGTATGATTTCCAAA
Organism: Murina feae; assembly: GCA_004026665.1. Classification (NCBI taxonomy): domain Eukaryota; kingdom Metazoa; phylum Chordata; class Mammalia; order Chiroptera; family Vespertilionidae; genus Murina; species Murina feae. Next base: position 53,794 of record PVJC01004703.1, on the reverse strand, counting down.
GCGCCCAGAAGTCTGCTCAAGGGCCCCAACCTTCCCCCACCAAAGACTGTTCTGGAAACCTACAGCATTCTGTTTCCACGTCAGGGTGTAATCAGGGCTGGTAGCTTTGTAAGCCATCTCATTTAAACTTTGATGGGTCTGTGTACAGGTGTCAGGGGGGCACGAATTTGCATTTTTATCAAGCTCACCTGCAGATTTTGGTGCAAGTGGCCCATACTTGGGAAAATTGTGCTGCAGAGAATTGTGAGTCATTGTCACATTAGCATGGATTAACTGGTGATGCAGGATAGCACCACACCTGAATTCTAGGCCAGGCGTTGGCCCTCTGTGGGCAAAACAAGTTCATCCTCCACTAAGGAAAGCCTCAGGACCAAGATGGTGACCTCTAATGTCTCTAAAGTATGGTCCAAAGGCCTGCAAAGTATGAGGGTTGGCCCAAAGGGTCAGAGGGGCCAGGGCTTCTCCAGATGCCCTTCACATTCCCTGAAGCTCTGCAGTGCAGAAAACCCTGGACACAAGGAGGAGGAGCCTCTTGCCCCAGGACTGCAGTCTGTCTTGGTGTCTGAGGTCTTGGGATAGAAGGACAACTGTAGTAGATTCATCTCCTTTCTTTGCCTTCATTCATTTACAAATAGGGGGGAAAGAAAGAAAGAAGAGATTTATTTAGTGCTTTATATGCATTGTCTCTTAAATTCTCAAATAACCCTAGCCTTATTAGTCTCCTTTTGAAGATGAGAGAATTGAGATTCAAAGAAATTGAATAACTTGCCTAAATTCCCAAGGCCATATGGCTCCTGAATGCTTGAGCTGAAATCTGAACTCTTGCCTGTCAAGGTACAAGTTCCATGTTCTTTCCACAAAACTATTCATAACCAAAAGTTTTGCTGTGGCCATCTAGATGTTTCGAGACCCTCAAAATAAGCTTCTCTCTCCCTGGCCGTTATCCACACCTGTTACCCACTCTGTTTCAGAATCTTCCCACATCCTTGATCTTTCTTGCATCCCTGACCTTCAACCCCTCAGCCCTGCTCATTTCTTATCCCCACAACTTCTTTACCCCTAGGGGTAAAATATGTTGCCACCTCTGCTGGGCCCAGGAGGACTTTTCTGATCTGAAATTATTCTAGTCACTGACTTCAAGACCAGTGATTTTCATGGCTTGAGAATCCCCAAATGCTTAAGAGGCACTTGTGTACTAATTAAAGTGACACCCCTCCCCGCCCCGTCTCCCCTCCGCCCCCCAAATCTCTTCTCAAAGGGCATAGATGTAGGAAACCTGAGTCAACCCGTGCCCTTCTATTAGTCAGCCCCCTCAAACCTCAACTTCTTAGTAACAGAGATTATTCTGGGATGCTGGGCACCCCCTAGTGGGAGTAATGGAGAGAGAAGAGAGCTTGCTTTGATGCTATTCTCAATAACCCACGCACCCCCAGCTTCCACTCCTCCCTCGTTGGCCTTTGCCTTCCAGCCCAATTCACTGTTCTTGGAATGACTCATTGTTCCCACAATGATTGGGCCTTTTGCTCCATAAAGCCCTCCCTGAGTTTACGGGCATAATGAACTAAAATTAAGCAGAAGGCAATTCAGGCAGAACAGTAGGAAAAACTTCCTATGGCGACAGCTCTTGAATCCCTGTAATTCCTTATAAGGCAAACTGAGTAAGACTTAACTGCACTGAGCAAAACAATAGCGAATATCTCGGAAAGCTATTTTTGGAAGAGAGGAGGATGAGGGAAAGGCTACTTTCCTGATTCACGATAAATGTTAATGCCCACATCTGACACATCTTGATTTCAAGACATATTCATGCCTGGTGCTATGTCTTATCACTTCGCATTTCACCATTTTGAAATAAACAGATAAAGCCCCGTCCCAGCCGAGGGACAGTCCATCTGTAGTTGTGGGACATTCTGAACATTTGTCACTATCCCTCACTCTTAGAAGACCATGATCGTAACCCCCATGACAGGGGATGAGCCCTACTAGTATTACGTTCCAATCAATACACCATTTTCTGAGTACTTACACTATCCAAAGCCCAGGTAAAATTGATCTTATGCATTTTCTGTCCACATCTAGTTTAGCCCTCCATCCAAAGAAGGGCTTTAATAAAAGATGAGGAGAGTTAACATATTTGAATGCATGCACTAAGAATTCTTCTGGGTGTATTCACAGTTCCAAATTTTAGTTCAATAGCTGATCATCTGCTCACTGTCAGGGGTCAGCCAATCTGATCCTGTGGCCCAATGCCTGTTCCCAGGGGATGTTACAATTACACAGCATGCCACCTCTGCATGACTTTAGTTGCTATGGTCTTACCCGTTCCTGCGTTTGAGTCATGGACCCACTAGTCCCACTCCCATGACTTCATTGATAGTCCCCCGGAACCCTGATCAGAATGCTAGCAATCCCACTACAGGGTGTTCTCTGCGATGGCTCCTACCTCATCTTGAACCTAGTTGCTTAGACCAGCGGTCGCCAACCTTTCAGACCTTATGGACCACCAGTAGTCCACAGACCACTGGTTGGCAACCACTGGCTTAGACAGTCTAATCTCAGAACTGCTTACAATGTTAATTAAGCCTTTCCATCTTTTCTTTCAGAGCCATTTGATGATGCTCATCTCTGTGACAACCACGAATTTGGGCAGCAGCTCTCCCCTCAGGCACTTGCATTTTTGTGTTCAGATTGGCAGCCTTCCCAACTCACCAGAGGCCTCACAGAATGAAACCTTCTGTGGAAGGTTAGAGGAAAAATTGGAGGTAAGTGTGTTGGGCATCTGGGAGAAAGAAGAAAGGTCAAGGATGCTCCAGCTTGGTCAGCCTCTTTGACCAAGGCTTGTCAGCAGAAGGTGGGATTCCTTCCTGCATAACTCGGGCTTGAATTAAAGGCTTTTTTTTTTTTTTTTCAGTCTGAAGACCTCTGGCTTCACTCTGGATGGAACACTCAAAGGGCAGAGTAAGGTCCCCAGCTGGCAGGAAGGACACACTGACCCCTGGCCCCAGTGCCTTGGCCAATCTGGGAAGGAGACACAAAAGCTGTGGTGACTTAGTTGAGCCACCTGGAGTGCTTCTGTCAGTGTAAACTGTCTTCATCTGTGTCAGCTGGTCTTGACTTTGTGAGAAAGGGTGGTGATGTGTTTATGTGCTCAGAGGAGAAAACCTCCTGGAGAGAGGATGAGGATTAAAAGTAATAAACCCAACTCGTGGCTGCTTTGGGTGGCTGGAAAAGAAGGAATCCTCAGACAACGGGGCCCCAGCTCCAACAGACAGAGATAAGGGTGCTTTCACTACTTCTGTTTCTATTTTAGAAGAAATGAAAAGCAAATCATAAATCTAAAGATGAGGGTCCATTCATCTGGGGAGGGAATTAAACAAGCTGTTACATCCCAAGCAGATATTAGGACTGCAAAAGTGAAGACTTTTAACCTCCTAGTGGGAATGTTTCTTTCCTGAAAATCACCAAAGATAAGGTTCCAAAAAAAAATTACTTTTCAGGCAGGTTAAGAAGCATTCATTTGGGCTGTCTGTAGGGAGCTGGATTCCTAGCACTGGATGCTTTCTAAGAAAAAGTAAAAGGTGAGCAAACGAAGCTATTATGGGAAATTCAGGAGTGTGATTTGTCGATAAAGGTGAAGAGGGGGGTGATTCAGCTGATCCAGAGCTGCAACAAACAGAAAGCAATGGTTTTGCAGCTTGGGAGGTGCCCAGAAGGGATGGTGTCCCTGGCTCATGCCTTTAAGAAACCAACAGTGAGCTCCCAAGGCAGTTGTGGGCAGGGGACAGGTCTCCTCCCAAGCTGTCCGCCAGTGCCTGCAGCGTTAGATACCCGTGTGCATTATCTGCTGCTGTCCCCAAGGGAAGGAAGTTCTGTGCCAGCTGGAAATCTCCCAGGAAAGACAGGTATGTAGCTCTTGGATGATGTCCAAGGAAACCAGGTGAGGGCTTGAACTCTGGCCAGAGAAGCAGGGTGTGTACACCTGGGGAAGCTGGGTGGGAGTCATTAGACTACATTCAGGCAGGGGAGCATGGGGTGTGGCATGTCCATGAAGAGTGGGTGTGAACATTCCAGAGCCTGGACAGTGTTTATAGAAGATGCCTCAGTAAATACAGAGCATGAGTTCCTCTGGCTCTCCTACAACCTTTTCTCCTGCTGAGTTTCTGGTTCTTTTGAAGCTACAACATAAAGTTCTCAATAAAGTTGAAGCTGAGACATAGATGGGATCTGCAGCACAGAATCAAGGAGACAAGGCAAACCCCTGGGCTTGAAGTAGGTAGCTGTGCTTCTGAATCACAGCAATGAAAGTTAACTCCATGTCATCATCCACTTAATTTTCCTTCTCACTCTCTGATGACCTTTGACCTTTGACTTTCCTTCTTGCTCTTTCTCCCAGGGATGTCCATGGTCAGCTGGAGCCACTTTGGACCACCTCCCAACTCTGTGTTCAGTAATGCCACAAGGCAGCTTACCACCGGCTATGGCGGGAGAAGTGGGGGTATTTGCTTCAACCACAACAGCCACTGAGGGGCAGCAGCCATGGCTCTGGGCTACCCCATGGCCATGGCCTCAAGTAGGGCCACGAGGTGACCAAGAATGTGAGCAAGCTGGGGCTCAGCAGTTGCCATGGGCACCTCAGTGAGAATACCAAGTTCATGCAGGACATGGTCCAAGAGGTGTGTGGCTTTACCCCCTATGGGCAGCACACCACGGAGCTGTTCAAGGTTTCTAAGAACAAGAGGGCCCGAAATTCATCAAGAAAAGAGTGGGGACACACATCTGTGCCAAGAGGAAGAGAGGGGCTGAGCAATGGTCTTGCAGTCATAAGGAAGAAAGCAGGCAAGAAGGACTGAGCCCCATCCCTTCTGTGGGTAATAAAACTTGTTCAGGAAAACAAATAAAACAACCTACGTCCAGAGTGTATTTCCTATTATGGATTTAAAGTGTGTTCACATAGATTCACTTTCTCTTTTGCTCCTCCAACCACCCATGTAATAGTATGTGTTTCCCTTCCCCTGTATGTGCTTCCCATTGACCTTTGTCTTCAACATCTTCCAAAAATATCCCTGAGCTGGATAATTATCACTCCCTCTAGAGTATAGTTTTTTAATTTTAATGTACAGGCAAATCACCAAGGGAATCTTGTTAAAAAGCAGATTTATATTCAGTAGGTCTGGCTGGGGCCCAAGATTCCCCATTTCTAATAAGCTCCCAGGTGCTGCCGCTGGTCAGCAGGTCACTCAATTAGTGGCAAGGCTCCAGACTGGACATGTTAATCCATCTGCCTCTTCTGCTTGAAGAAGTCCCACTACACCTCTGGAAGGGACAGTCTTCAAGGGAGATTGGATCAGTAGTGGAATCATAACCAAACAACCAAATCTATATGCCAAATCTATATGCTAGATTCTCTTTCAAGAATTTGAATTAGAATGCTATCCTGGCCTGGATTCTCCACAAAGTAGAGCCTGAGGTAGAAGTTTGCATATAGACATTTATTTGGGAATCCCAGAAAACAGGAGAGGAGGATATGGGGAGTGAGAAATAAAAGGAAGGAAAAATAGTACAAGGATGTGTGATTGAACTGATGATCTCAAAGGGCCCAGGTACTCAGCCCTGTGGGACCTGCTAATGGGCCTTCAGAACGACACCTCAGTACTGTCTCAAACATTTATCCAGCCTTCCCTTTAGGAAAATACTGATTAAATGCTTCATAACCTTTATTTTCCAATTTCCAAATAATGACTTGATTCTTTAGCATCCTCTAAAAGTCACCAATAAATTTTACTTTAGTATGATTATGAACTCATGAATGATAAAGATTACATGTAAAGTATTTAACACAAGTTACATAGCAAGCCCTCTGCAAACATTAGCCAGCCACTCTTTTACTATTAATGTGTTCTCATGACTTTTCCTATTATAATGGACCTGCTTGCTCATATAGAACACCAACACCCACTGGCTTCTTTGGATTTACTTAAAATTCCCAATCTTGGCTAATACCCACCCACTGTAACTGGAGAGTCAGTCTGACACCCTATTGGGTTTGTTCTGTTCCAGGAGTGTGCAAACTAGGGCCTGTAAGCCAAATCCAGCCTACTATCTGTTTTTCCAAATAAAGTTCTTTTTTTGGAACACAGACACATCCATTCATTTACATATTATCTATGGCTGCTTTAGTGCTACAACACCAGAGTTAAAAAAAAAAGCCTAAAATATTTATAGTTTTGTTGTTTAAAGAAACAATCCCTGTTCTGTTCTATTCACAGACTATGTACCAAGTCCATGCAACAATCTCAGAATGGGTTATTGATCGTCGACGAGACCAGGTAAAGGTGGGAATGAATCATTGCCACCTCTTTCCATTCAAAAAACAATTCCAAGTACTATTGGTCGAGAGGGTGTCAATTCAACCCTTTAAGAGCTGTGCTTTATATTATTCTTCTCTGAATCAGACTAGTTACATAGTCCATCATTTGGCAAAAGTCCATTCAACAAGCAAAACATTAATAAACTTTTTCGTGTAAGATTATTAGCTTGAGACAGTGCCCTCAGCGCTCCCAGATTTGTTTCTTGCTTCAACAGTGTTTGGATGGAACAGACCCAGGGCCACCCCTTCTTCCAGCCTCCAGCCACTCTCCTGCATCTTACCCAGTCACCACTTTCAGAACCACCTCTGGGACCAGCAAAGGTTAAAAAGCAGATTTATATTCAGTAGATCTGACTGGGGCCCACCAGTTTCTTTCCTACCTTAACTCCTTATTAGTCAACAGCCATGAGCTTCCAAATTTGTCAGAATTACTCCACTGAGGTGGAGGCTGCAGTCAACCGCCTGCCCAGCGTGCATCTGTGGCCTCCCACACCTACCTCTCTCTGGGCTTCTATTAAACCAGGGCGATGTGGTTCTCAAGGGCGTGGGCCACTTTTTCCATGAGTTGTCAGAGAAGAAGCTGCAGGGCGCTGAGCATCTCTTAAAGTTGCAAAACCAGCGTGGTGGCTACATTCTCTCCAGGTCTCGCTGAAGCCTCCCCAAGATGAGTGGGCAAAACTCAGCATGCCATGGAAGCCGCCCTGGCCTTGGAGAGGAGCCTGAACCAGGCCCTCCTGGAGCTGCAGGCCCTGGTTCTACCCGCAGATCCTCAGTTCTATGACTTCCTGCAGAACCACTTCCTGGGTGAGGAGGTGAAACTCATCAGGAAGATGGGCGACACCTGACTCACCTCCTCCAACTGGCTGACCCTCAGGCTGGGCTGGGTATCTATTTGAAAGGCTCACCCTCAAGCACAACTAGGAGCCTTTGGAGCCCAGAGGCCTTGAGAGGCTCCTCTGCATGCCCTGGTGTCTGGCTTTTACCTGTGCCTCTCCCCGAAACTACTAGCCATTCTTTTAACCACACTGAAACCCACTCCCATGCACTGGACCAAAAGAAACAATAAAGTTTTCTGCAGCAAAAAAAGAAAGAAAAATAAAAGATGATTTGCTTGAAAACAGAAGGCTGTTGCTAAAGGAATCTTCTTCTTATTAAGGGATTTTATCAGACTACTCTAAAAATAAATTAGCCTTTCAAATAAGAATAAATGTAGATAGAATTTATCACTTTCATTTTCTCCACAAATATCTTTGACGTGTTAATAACCACCTAATGAGGACAGACATTAGATGAATATTTATGATGGCCATGGTTGCTGAATATGATCCATGAACTATGCATTTAGTACTGGATTCAGAATGGAGTCATGAGATATGGTTAATCATTGTCACTGGATACACAATGAATGATCACTTTATATTAGGCCCTCCACAGTGAGAATGCCCATGTCCACACGCAACTTTCAGCTTCTTTTGTGAAATAGTCTTTCAGAGCAGAAACACAGGAAGTTACTTGAGAAGCCCAGCGCTGACTAAATAACACAAATACTTTTATCATGTTCAGAGGTCAAGCCTCAAATGCCTTCTGAAAACAGCCCTAAGCCCCAAAGTGCAAAAAGCGTGAGTGGGGAGGGAGTGTTTTGTTAGTATTTTTTTTTTATTTTTTCTTGTTATGAGAACAATACGATATTTTAAAATGTTTAAAGAAAACGTCCCTTTAGTCCTGGGCCCTAAAACAGTTGTTTTCATTTTTAGGCCATCTCATTTAGTCTTCAACCAAATGCATATTCATATTCACATACAATTAACTTGGATGATAGTTTATCTATCAGGAACAATATTTAACACTAGCACGAGGTTTATCCACAGGATGATCATCACAGAGGTATCAATAACACCACGTATGAGAGCTTCCAGTGGCTCTCAAGCTTCGCTGCACATTGGCGTCCCTCGGGAATGTTTTTAAAAATACTGATGTGGCCCCACCTGCCAAACATCCTAATTTCATTAGCCTGGGGTGAGATCCAGGATTGGGTATTATTTTAAAATTCCCCTTGTAATTCTAAAATGTTGATTTAGCCAGATGCCTTGATGTTACAGGACAAATTCAGGAATGCATTTCAAGCCTGGGCCCTTTCCCCAGCTAAAAACTTCCTGAAATCACAGTAAATGAACAGCTAGTTGGAGACTCTGTATTTAAAAGAACATACTAGACTTTTCCTTGGATGAGCAGGTGGGGATGTATTCCATGGTTCTGAGAATAAGGATTTAGCCTCTTTCACAGCATAGAACCAAACTTTCTTGCAATAGTCAAGATCTACCACGATATGAATATGGGCTGTGATATCAACCCTTAATTGGAGCTGTACCTTTGGCCTAGTTAGCAGACAGTGTCCAGATGTTTGGGATTGTATCCTCTCAGCCATCCAGTCCTTGGTTTAATATTCAACAGGATGACCGCCATTATTTAGAATTCTCCTGAGGGAGCAGGAGAATTCTTTACGCTCCCTCTTTACCCTTTTCCATGTGGTTGGAGTTTAAAATGCTTCTGTGTTGTCTCTTTCCTTTGGGAATTTCCTCTGGAGCTGGGGATTAATCATTATGCAAATATTAAAGAGTTTGAGAGTTTGAGAAAGGAAGGGAATTTGTTTAAGCAACCCTGTTGTGGTAGTTTAAATGAAAGATAAACAGCTGTTGTGTTTTGACCTGCATTCTAATTCCACTGTGCAGTTTGTGTGATATGAAATTATGTTTAAGTCCTCTCTGAGATTTATGTGTACCTTTGCCAAAACCTCTGTGTTTCCATAAGTCTCCAAATGTATCGACCACCACCCACCCTGTTTGCACTCCCTCTCAGACCTAAAGGGCCATTCTGGGAAAAGACAGATTAAAACATTTTCCTCTCAGAATGTTAGTCTGACTGAGATGTTATTTAGATTTTTTAAATAGCCTACATGCCTGGGGTGATCTGAAAGGAAATGCAGCAGAGTCTCATGTTGCCTAATAAATAGGGCAAGTCATGCTCACTCAGGCACAGCCCAAAGGGAAAAACAAAGTCCTCACTCTTACCCTGAAGGTCAAAACTCTTTGGCTTCACTTGTCCTATTCTCTCCTTCTGTGCCCTCATGGATTTCTAAACAATAGACTGCTAGTTAATAATTCTTTGTATTAAAATTTCCCTGCTTCAATTACTGTGTACTTTCTTTCTCCTGATCTGACCCATGCTGATACCGCCCTTCCTAGACACAGAGTTACCCAAGAGCAAAGGACACTGCTGCAGGGCTGCAGGGAGACCAGCAAGGCACACAGATTCGTTGAGGTATAGGGTATAGAGTGCAGGGTGGATGCCTGAGGATGGGTGACTCCTTGAAGTCTATGTCCTCCATCCCTTGTTTGCCTCCTCCCCAGTCCAGACCCTGGTGTGTTGTTTTCTTTCTCTCTTCCTCCCTCACCCCCCAAAGTTTAGTTTAGCACATTCCAGAGATACTAGTTAGTACTTGTTATGGGCTGAATGTTGTGTCCTCCTGCAAAATCATATATTCAAGCTCTAATCTCCAATGTGCATTTTAGAAAAAGGGCCTTTGGAGGTAATTAGGTTTAGGTGAGGTCATGAGGGTGGGGCCTTCATTTAGGGATTAGTGCCCTTTAAGAAGAGGAAGACAGATCTCTCTCTCTCTCTCTTTCTCTCTCTACATGCATTCACTGAGGAAAGGCCATGTGAGCACACAGAGAGGCCAGGAAGTGAGTCTTCTCCAGGAACCAAATCTGTTGGCTCCTTGATTTCCCAGCCTCCACACTCAGAAAAATAAATGTCTGTTAGTATTTTGATACGGCAGCCGAAGCTAAGACAGTACCTAATTAGCATTTAGTAAAAAGCTGAATTACCTTTCTCTCTCAGAATCATTTCTCTAAATTCAGTTTAAGAAAACAGTTAAACCCGGCTGGCGTAGCTCAGTGATTGAATGTCGACCTATGAACCAGGAAGTCATAGTTCGGTTCCAGTCAGGGCACATGCCTGGGTTGCAGACTTGATCCCCAGTGTGGGGCAAGCAGAAGGCAGCCAATCAATGATTCTCTCTCATCACTGATGTTTCTATCTCTCTCTCCCTCTTCCTTCTTCTCTGGAATAAGTAAAAATATATATTAAAAAAGAAAACAGTTGAATCTAAAAATAGTTTAGCATAGTGCTCAAAAGTCAGATTTTAAAGTCTTATAGACCAATGTTCAATCCTAGCCCTACCACAACCCTGATCTAGTTACTCTCTGTGCCTCAGTTTCTTTATAAAAGGGGGGGGGGACCTTTTTCTACCAAGGGCCATTTAGATATTCATAACATCGTTCATGGGCCATATGAAAGCACCAGCTTAAAAATTAGCCTGCTATATTTGGTCAAACATTTAATTAACTCACCCCTAATGCCTTGGCAGGGCCAGACCAAATTATTTTGTGGGATTTATTCGGCCTGTGGGCCAGATGTTCCCCACCCCTGATCTATGTAGTAGACATAATAATGTCTAGTTCATAAAACTGTGGAAAGGATTAAATAAGATAATACATATAAGGGGTTTAGTTCAATGCTCTGAAATATTAGCTTGTAGTGTTGATAGTAGCTTAAAATTACTCCCCATAAAATTAACCCCAAATTCCCCCTAGTCTGAGTCACAAAATGAGGAAATAAGAACCAAAATCCAGTATGTCAGTAATTAGTGTTTTGAAGGGGTTTCTAAAGTCAGAAAAGTTGAACATTGCTTCTCTTTATCCCAAAATCCAACATAAACAATGTTTAGGAAGGAATGTAAAAAAGCATAGCAATAGCATCAATCCCCTTTCCCATGAGAGGAGACTGGATTAGAATAAATATTCAATCTGTTCTTTTTTGTTTCCATGTCAAAATCTGTAACTTTATTCAAATTCTATTCAGTGAGAATGTTTAGTGCCTCTTTCACATTCCAGGAATTATACTAATTAGTAAAGATTCTAGCAGCTGAAGGTCTTAAGGTATAGAGATAAGCATGTAAACAAAGCAAAGGTCATTCTGAATGATGGTTACTCAAACTGAGGTGGAGCTCACAGGGCTCTGCAGAAGGGAAAGGCCAGGCACCAGGCAAGGTCAAAGAATCCTTCCCAAAGGTTATATCCCTACTAGAGGACCAGCGCCCATGAAATCATGCTCGAGTAGCTTGCTTCCACTTGCATCAGCTGAGCACCCCACCCATCGCCATTGCTGCCCTGCCCTCTGCTGCTTGTAGCTCTCCACCACTAATAGCCCCCCCAACCCCCGCCTGCCCTGAGAGCCACTGCTCGTTTGGTCATGACGAGCATTATAGCATGATGTCCATAGGCCTTTTATTATATAAGAGATTGCTATTGCACCTCGGAAGTAGAAAGGGAAAAATGGAAGGCATTACTTGAATTTTTTCAAGTGACTAGAGCAAGATGGTGTTTTGTCTGAAGCTAACTATTAAGGGTATTTGGTCATTTGGAACTACTAATATTGACAGTGGAGCTACCATTCATTGAGTAGTTACTATATATGAGGTATTTTAATATGCCTTAATGAATTTTCAATTCAATCCTTATAAAAATCTTGAAAGATAGAACTCATTATCAACATTTTACTGATAAAGAAATTGAGACTTTCAGCCAGAATAGTGGGGCTGAAGCCACCTTCCTCAACTCTGCTCTTGACCTGCTATTGTTGATTTTGTCCAATTACTAGAAATCTGTTTTTTGCTACTATACAAAAAACATGCAGGACCTATATAGAATATTTCTAAACCTAAGCAAACTTGACCTAAATTTCTTCATAAAACACTGGCTATTATAATAGGCCAGATTCAACCAGCTTTTATTCACAACTGAAAATTGCATTTTAACCGAAAAATAAATGTGCTACCCAAACCCAGTCGACTTATTATATCACATCTCTAAACCAGTTCTGCCAGCTTATTAATTGCAGCTATAAAGAATAACACAAGAAAATGTCCTTGGATGTTATACCATCCTTAGCCCAATAAGGAAAGCTCCCAGCACAGTGCCAGACACAGATCAGGCAACCACCAAATGCTGTATTCCTTCCCTCCTCTGGCACAAACAATAGAAATAAAACAGGGAACTGGGCAGGCAGATCAGGAGAGAACTCCTATCCAAAGACAATAGTATAGAGAATTACGGGCTTATCACCCACAGCCATGGTTCATAGGCTTCTCCAAACCACCTCTTGAGAGATGCTGTTGCCAGTTAGTTTCATCCAGGAACTGACCTTGCTTGGCCTGGAGCCTTCCATTCACTTGTCCAGACACTCTTCATACCAGAGAGGTCATCGCAGCCAATAGACAGACTCTCTGTAGTTCCTTTAATGAAGCCCATAGAGAGAAGAATAGCCAGGGGGCAATTGGAAACTATGGGATTAAGATGGGGAAAGTGGGCTGCATACTAATCAAATGGGAACCTGGAACCGCTTCCTAACAGCCCCAGGGAATGGCTTTCAGTATTGGAGGGAAGTGGGTCTGTCTATCATGATGAATGCACGCAGGTTCTGGTGCTCCAAAAAAAAAAGAATTTGAAAATACATTTCCTGACTTGGGTAGGAATAATGATGAGATGATGAGATGACTGGCTGGTATATGCTGAGCACTCTACCTGATCCACAGGAAGTACTCGGTAAAGAAGAGCCGCTGCCCTGGCCAGCGTGGCTAGTTGGTGGGAGTGTTGTCCTGTGCACTGAAGGGTCACGGGCTTGATTACCAGGCAGGGCATATACTCAGTTTGCCAGTTCAATCCCTAGTCGGGGTGCATACGAAGGCAACTGATCAATGTTTTTCTCTCACATCAGCATTTCTCTCTCTCTCCCTCTCACTTCCTCTCTGCAATCAATGAAAAAAATGTTCTCAGGTGAGATTTAAAAAAAAAAAAAAAAAAAGAGCTGCTGCTATTATCATCATTAAGATTTTGCTCTTTATAATTAAGACTAGTTTATTAAGGAAGTGATACAAGTGTAGCGTGTCTAGGTACGTAAGGGGTAGCAGAGGTGGGTATTGTGGTAGGCTTAAAATGGCCCTCCCAAAGATATCTTTGGAACTGGCAAATATTACCTTATTCTAAAAAAAAACAAAAACCAGTTTGTAGATGAGATTAAGTTAAAGATCTTGAGACAGAGGAGATGATCCTGGATTTTCTGAATGTACCATAAATGCAATTACAAGTGTCCTTTTAAGAGAGAGGAAGATTTCACAGAGGGGCGGGTGGGGGGGGCTCGCAATGTGAAGATAGAGCTGAGGGAAATTTGAAGATACTGGCCTTGAAGATTGAAGTGACGCAGCCACAAGCCAAGGAATGCCAGTAGTTGGAAGATGCAAGGAACAGAATCTCTCCTGGAATCTCTGGAGGAAGCACAGTCCGGTTAGCACCTTGAATTCAGCCCAGTGACACTGAGTTAGGAGTTCTGGCCTCCAGAACTATGAGAGAGTAAATTTCAATTGTTTAGCCACCAAGTTTGTGGGATAGCAGCCATAGGAAACTAATACAGTTACGAAGTGGCTTTTCATCCTATGCAAGATTCATCAGTAAACTGTTGTCCATCATGAGTCTTAGCTAATGAGTATTTATTAGATTGTGTAGTTCCAAAGGTATAGACCACACATGCTGATAACCCAGTTCTCAGAGGAGAGGAGGTGGGGAGGAGAGGTTGTAATGAAAAAGCCGATTTTCTGCAGATGCCAATTCCTGTGATACCAATACTCCCACTGGGGCCCAATTTCGAAGGTTTACCATCTGACTCACACAGTTACTCAGGATTTAACAATCGGCTCTCACGGGAGCCAACTTCATGTCAGCACATCCCTGTAGAGGTGCTCTACACCACGGGTAAAATTACTCTCCAACTGTACTGAGCATAACTATTTCTCCTTGATAATTCTGAAGAGGACTTTATAGCATTGTAGTTCTTGAGAGTCAACATAGGGAACATTAATTACTGTTGCACTGTGTGTATGCAGAGTTGCCAATCAACAGCATTGTGGTGGGTGGCTTCCCACCCTGCAGGGCTGAGAAGGAAAAGGCAGAACAGAATGTCCAATCTTCATGAGTTGTATGCTTTTTTTCCTTAGGGAGCTCTGGGAGGAATCCAGCAGAGACTACTGCCTTCCTTAGGTAGACTTACTGCAGTATAAATAGTAATAGCAGTGACAGAAATCATCATTATTTTCTTCCAATGGAATGAGGCTTTACAGTTTTCAAAGGGAACTGTGCTTTCGCCTTGAGGAAAATAGAACAGAGGCTTTATCTCCAGAAACAGTGTGTAAAATTCCGTCTCTCTGTCCAGTCCCGCAATGCTGACTTCTGAACGGCATTCCCGTTGTATATATCCGGGGCTTGGGAATTTCTCCTAGTTCCTGGGAAGAAAGTTAACTAAAACATATGACATCTCTGGCAAGAATCACAATTTCACACAAAAACTTCTTGCAGTAACTTCCTCTGCATATTGCTTCCCCCGGTGGAATCACTGTCTCCAGGGAAAGCTGGGGTCTGAAATGACAACTCTGTTTAGCAAAAGTGAGAGCTGAAGGCTAAATCCAACAGCCCTTTATTCCTTCAGGACAAGACTGCATCTTAAGATTCCTTTTCAAGGATAAGATAAACTCTTCCAGATTCTTTTTCTTTTTGTTTTTAGACAGGAAAGCATGTTATAACTCAAGGGGAAAAAATAAATACGGTTACTACTCCTACAACACAACCGTGTTTCCTGTAGACAAAATATTATAGGCTATTTGTATTATAGAGTATTTGTTTATGAAATTGGAGGTGGGGGTGGTCACTGGAGAAAGGCCTGGCAGAGATTGGTGGTTATGTGTTTTATGCCTGGGTTAGATTGGTTATGGGAATCAATGTTCTCAAAGTTGAAATGTGCTATATATGCCATATTTTTGTAAATATATATGATATATATTTCTGGAAGTAAAAGCAAGACAGTTATCAGCCACCCTGGCTGGCAGAGGAAAGTAAAACCATGTCCACATTAAAGAACGAAGTCACCACTTGTGTTTCAACGTGGTCATGGCGCCTGCCCTTTCTGCTACCATATGTGTACGAGTGCCAGGATCTGAACCACAAGCTGCCTGATGCTGCCCTTCAGGGATGGCTTACACAGAACAGATTTTCAGGACACATCTGTTGATCATCACAGGGATGAGATGGTATTAAAATATTGGACAAGCATCTACTGGAGGCAACATGTTCACTACCTATAGGAAAGGGAGAATCAGAGCTAGGAGAGAAGGACTGCATTTATGAAGCTTCAGTCTCTTCAGAGGCACTGAAGAGTGACAGGGGAGACAGGTCAAGTCCTCTAATTGTCCTGTAGGCTTTGTGGTATAAAGATGGATAATTTGCTGTGAGCTTGAAATTGTAAAACCAATAACCATTCCTAATTTTGCTACTGTATTAATTATTTTGCTTGTAAAATTATCTACACTTTGCAAAGAATTCTAAGTGAACCATTGCAGTGTATATTTTCATGAGCCCAAAAGTTACTTCCTTCCCTCTACTGCAAAGTTATGAGAACAAAAATGTCTGCCTGTAAATTTTAACTAGCACTTTCACACAACTGAATATGTTTGAAATCCTCTAAAAAGATTCTAATATTCATATGTCAAATTGACAAATAACTAAAAAGAAGAAAGAGATAGAATGGAGACATAACCTACAAATAATCCAGTAATGCCATCTCTTAAATTAGAACATTTAACTCCAACTATTACTCCAAGAATTTCATGTTCTTGCTCTTGAATAAAATTAGTAACAAAAAATGAGATGATAAAGATAATAGAAAAAAAAGATTTGAAAAAATAATGTTTTTTAATATCCCCAATCCATGAAGAGTGAGGGGAACATAGGTTTTGGATTAAGACATACACAAATGATTTAATCCTGATTGTCCATTTACAAGCTGTATAATAACCTTGGATAATTTACTTAATTTCTTTGAGCCTTAGTTTCCCCATTTCTTAAATGAGATAATTGTACCTAGTGCATAATACGTTTGAGAAGACATACAATGGAAGCACAATAATTCAAATTATCATCCAACACATAAGATTGGCGCTGTGGTTTTCTTTGAGGCTCTGAGTGGCTATGGATTTCTGTAGCTGATGTGAACTAGGGGATGTGCCTGTTTTGAGAGGTTGGAAGGCTCCCTCCCTCCAGTTCTTCATTTGTACACTTTTGTCACCAGCACAGGAGTCACCTGGTGGCAGATAAGCCTTCACTAAGGTGGTTTGGATCACTCACATTCTAATTAGATGGAGGGAACCCCAGAATTCTTGTGCTGCCCTTCAGCAAGGATTCACCCCCAAGGAAGTTAAGGGTGGGTGGGGGAGGGCGCAGTATCATGGCAGCAAAAGGCCTTGCAGCTAACACCATAGGTTCTTTTGGTAACTTAGGTTCACACTCTATCTGCCTAGTCCTGAGCGTCAGAACAGCACAGTGATGAGGAGAACAGGTTTTGAAGTCAAAGAAATCTATTTTCAAAGCCTGGCCCTGTCATATGCCACTTCTAAGCAACAATTTCCTAAACTGTAGATGATAATCATAATTGTACCTACCTCATGGGTCATTAGAAGAATTAATACACTAAGGCAACATATACTGAGTATAGTGAGTGCTGTCTCCATACCGAGACAGCAATCAAGCCTTTACTAAAGGCTTTGTGCATAATTTAACTAACTCATTTCTCACTTCAACTCTGTGAAGTAGTATTATCCCCATTTTATAGATGTAGAAACTGAAGTACAGTTTCCATTGCTTGCCCAAGGACCCCAGAACTTAGGTCTATGTCCATGTTGTTAATGACTATGTAACCTAAGAAGAATAAATTAATTAATGCACGTACTATTTCTTAGCATGGGTGTCTGGCATTCAGAAACCAGTCTATATGTGGTAGTTAGTGTAGTACATGTAGCTATTGTGCATCTGAGCTTTCTTTGTGAATTCCTGTTGGGGTTGCCATCCAAACCTCTGTTGGGTCTGGTCACAGCATTTGTAGTATGGCTCACCCATAGATAAACTCACAATGCAGATTTTGGGGGTCCATTCTGGCTGAATTCTCTTAAGTCATTGGAAATTTCAGTGGACAGCTGGGTGGATTGGCCAACAGGATTGGCAGTAATTGTAATTCATCCTCTGGGTAATTTAGCATTGGTCTCACCAAACCATTGAGAAATCTGTTTTACTAGCATCTAACTTCAGAACTGGTGAACCTTGGCAAAAATGTGGTCATCATTTGGTTAATAAATTTTTCTATGTGATAATGATCTATGTGAGTTATAAAGTTGGTTACATAATTTGAAAGGAAATTCTTTTATGTTAATGGTATGTGGGAGCAGGAGAAGAGTGAGGAGAAAAGAAAAGTTAGAGGGTTAATGGTATAATTCTGTAAATATCTCAAGTGAGGAAAGAGAAAACCAGATGACAGGAAAAGAAAATATTAATGAAATGCAACTGCATTCTTATTGGAGATGTTTTTAATCATCATTTAACCCAAGTGTTGTAGCTTTTCTGAAAAAGGAACTATCAAAAGGATCATAAAGTTATTCCACTCTGCATCAACTGTGTTTTGTAGAGGGAGGAATAAGAGTTCTCTGATATTACCACCAGATGGGCTGGGATTAAAATTATTTTTGTATTTATTGATTTTAGACAGTGAGGAAGAGAGAGATTTGTGGTTCCACTTATATGTGCATTCACTAGAGACCTGGTGCACGAAATTTATGCATGGGCAGGAGGGGTGTCCCTCAGCCCAGCCTGCACCCTCTCCAATCTGGGATCCTTGGGGGATGTCTGACTGCCAGTTTAGGCCCAATCCCTCTCACAATCCGGGACACTGCTGACTCCTAACCACACGCCTGCCTGCCAGCCTGATTGCCCCCTAACCAATCCCTAGTCAACCTGATTGACGCCTAACTGCTCTTCTGCCAGCCTGATCACCTCAAACTGCCCTCCCCTGCCAGCCTGATTGCTCCCAACTGCACTCCCCTGCCAGCCTGATCACCCACAGCTGCCCTCCCCTCTGGCCTCATCACTCACAACTGCCCTCTCTTGTTGCAACCCACCTCCTCCGCTGTGACCTGCCTCCTCCCCACGCCGGGACCAGCCTCCTCTGTGATTCACAGAGCCACAGGACTCCCAGGTTTTATTATGTGGAGCGGCCACCAGGCCCCGCCTTCACTGTGTGCACAGCCATCTTGTGACAGCCAACTTGTGAAGGCCATCTTGTGACAATGTGAGGATGTGATGCCACCTTGGCTATTATTAGTATACATTGGTTGAGTCTTGTATGAGCCCTGATGGGGATCAAACTGGCAACCTTTTGGTGCCAACTGACCCACACTGGCCGGGGCTATTATCATCTTTGACTGGTTTCTCTGTGAATAAATTTCTGTGACCTAAATGAGGAAGCTTATTCAAGATATTATCCAGATGTTTCTTAGAGGCATTTTTTTCCATCCAAGTTATTATATGCATCAATATTATTTACTTGACTAGAAAAAATTCTAGAATGAGGAAATGACTAGACAAAATTAGTTGAGTAAATTATCTGATCAGTTCAGAAATAAATAAATAAATAAAAAGGTTCAAAGTCTTTTCACACCCTGTCCATAGGTTCGGTTTATTGCTACAACCCTCTCATTTGTTTTAGCTATGAAGACATGGCCATTCCATGTCCAGTTTCTACCAGGAACTAGAACTGTATTTTGAAGTATCAACAATTGGATTTAGAAAATTACTTTTGTACAAATAGAACCCATATACAGCTAGTTATTCAAATATCCAGTGACAGCATAATAAAAATTTAGGACCTTTATTTAAATGCTGCAGTTTACTCTTCCCTAAAAGTAGATAAACACACTTGGAAACTGCTCTCTTTCATGTATTTAAAATAGCATCTAGCATCAAGACAGTAATTTATTAAGAAGTAACTTGCTGATCTGAAAGTGCTGATGTGATTTCAAAATGTATTTAGGATAAATCCAACTCAATGAGGCCTATATGCATAGATTTGGGAAATAAGGAGCTTGTCATAGGCTTTTCATAGCCACCTCAAAATGGCAAATGAAGATAAACTGCAGAAATCAGGACTAATGTTGTAATCAGAAAGAAACCTTCCCACAGACAGAAACAAACTTGAAAAACAAATGAATGGAATATTAAACAATAAAGTCTGAGTAATATTACTTGTTCCCCTATGATTAAAGCCTGCTGAGCACCATGAGTCAAAATGTAAACACATACTCATTATATTGGACCTCACTGGTTTATACATTTCTGATCAACCACAGCTGCCTCAAATTTACTGTTGAAAAGGTGTTTGGGGGAAATGAAAGTAGCTACCACCTTCTTTGATGCATGTGATAGATTACTCATAATAAACAATTTGTGTGATAAGAGTAAGCATTCTTATAATGTTCTAATGACTTTGCTACATTCTGAAAAATATATGTATAATATATAATCCCCTTATTTTTTTTACTCAACCACAAAATATTCAAGAATTTT
This sequence comes from Murina feae, assembly GCA_004026665.1. NCBI lineage: Eukaryota > Metazoa > Chordata > Mammalia > Chiroptera > Vespertilionidae > Murina > Murina feae. Next base: position 33,877 of record PVJC01004703.1, on the reverse strand, counting down.
CCATTACTGCATTTGCTTAATTTTAAGGTCTGAATTTTTATTTTAGTTTCATTTTTAAGTTTTATTTTACTATATTTAAGTCTTTAATAATCTAACTGGATTTTAGTTTTATGTATGGAATGAGGTAAGGAAGCTAATTTCTTTTTCCCCACATGGAAAGTTATTTATCTTATCACCCTTTTTAAAAAGTTCAACTTTTCCCCTTAATATCCCCACAGTATCTCTTCTTCCACATAAGAGTCACATATGCTTGCATATATTTCTGAGATCTCTGTTCTATTCCATTAGAGTTAATGCCAAATTATCACCTGTTTTTGTCTAAGTTATTTTAAGTTATTCTTCCTTCTGTGAAGAGTCAATTTTTTCACATTTTCTAATTTATTACTGCTCATATGCATCAATTTTTGCATGTTAATCTTATATTCAGAAATCTTAACACACTAATTAGTTTTGTCTGTAGACTCTCTTGGATTGTCTGTGAAGATAATGTATGTTTTTAACAAATTCCAATTTATTGTCTTTTTTTCCAATCCTATATAATAAAGAAGTAATATGCAAATTGACCATCACACTCTCACACAAGATGGCCACCCCCATGTGGTCACAAGACTGCTGTGCCCATGTCATCACAAGATGGCCACCCTCTGTCATCACAAGATGGCCACCACAAGATGGCTGGCAGGGGTGGGTAGTTGTGGGTGATCAGGCCTGCAGGGGAGGACAGTTAGGGGTGACCAGGCCGGCAGGGGAGGGCTGTTAGTGGCAACCAGGCCAGCAGGGGAGGGCAGTTAGGGGTGACCAGGCTGGCAGGAGAGGACAGTTGGGAGGGATCAGTCTGGCAGGGAAGGCCAGTGGAGGTGATCGGGCTGGCCGGGGAGCAGTTAGGTGTTGATCAGGCTGGCAGGCAGACATGATTATGGGCACTCAGGCAGGCAGGCTGGCAAGTGGTTGGGAGCCAGCAGTCCCAGATTGTGAGAGGGGTCCCAGATTGGAGAGGGTGCAGGCTGGGCTGTGGTACACCTCCCACTCCAGTGCACGAATTTTGTGCACTGGGCCTCTAGTATTTATATATCTCTGTGGGGTTTGTGTGTGTGTGTGTGTGTGTGTGTTTTGCTGCATTGGTGAGGACACATTGGTCAGTTCTTAAAATTTTATTAAAAAATTGTAAGTTTTCATAAATTAAAATCTGAATTTTTAGATGCCTTCTTTTTACTGAGCTAGCAGCTTTACTAATGCACTACTCCAAACAAACAGACAGGAGCTCCCTCAAATATATACCAAGAAACGCATGGTATAAATGAGAGGAGTCTAAGTATGGAATCAGCTAGTAATTGTAAAGCTAATGTTTATTCAGTACTTACTATTTGCCAAACATTGTGCTAAGCACATTATAAGAATTCTTTTATTTAATCAGCAATCATAATGAAACAAAATGCCAGTATCCCAGATTATAAGAATAAAGGGTTTTGAAAATCCTAGTGGTTGATTCAGAATTAAATCCCTAAATGAGAATAGAAGGTATTATAGAAGTGATTTCTTGACAATTTGTAAAATTAAAGATTTCCTAACATTAACTGTCTACTGGTACATACTAATTAGCCATTGCAAGTGTTCACAGTCAAATTCCAAGTGATTTTTCTGCTTTCTTAGTTATTCTTATCAGTTTTTATATGAAATTTCTTTTTGCAGGTCCAATTGAAGACAAAAAAGATCAAACCACCTTTTCCATACTTTAAGTTAATTCTCACTAAAATATCCTGTCATCAGAAAACCAGGCTAAGTCCTAAGGGTTTTCTATGATTCTGACCTTTCTTTGGTTCCTCAGAGTATAACTACCACACCCTGGAGATGCAAATAGAACGTGTACTCCACCTTCAAAAAACATGCAGCTGGTTAAAGGGACATATAAATAAACCATAGCAAATATAATGTGCAATATATCACATAAAAGTAGATAGAATGGAGGCCCAAAGGAAGAAGTAGTCCATTTTCACAGAATAAAAAAGGAAAGTTCTAGATAGCTTCATAGTAATATTGACCCAAAGGGTAGTATCTCAAAGGTAGATGAATATCTGTGGCTTTCAATTGTTGCTCAATTTATTTGTATGTTCAATCTACTTTTGTTCAAAAGATGAATGATTTAAAAATGCATAGGATTCTATATCTAATCACATACTATTTCACTTCCTATTCCTCACATTCTGTTTCTCCCAGTACTTATCTTGACTTAATTTTTTTCTAAGTAAGTAATCAGATTGTTTCACCATCAACATGAAAATTCTGTCCAAAATACTTATGATGCAACTCAGTGATGCCATACCTAGGTATATATCTCTCACAAGGAGGCATGTACAAGAATGTTTATTCCTGCATTGTTTGTAAGGGGAAAAAAATGGAAACACTTTAAAGATCCTTCAATAAGAGAATGGATAAATCATGGTCTTTTTATACAATAGAACACCATACAGCAGTTTAAATGAACTAGAAGATATGTATCAACACATGTCAAGTGAGAACTTGAGAAGAAAGTATATACTATATCATTTCATACAGATGGAAAACATGCAAATTAACACTATGTGTTCTTTATGGATACATATGTAAGTATAAAAAAAATGCACAGAATTTAAAACTCAAAATTTAGGGTAGGTTTTACCTCTGAGGATAGCAGAGAAGGAAAGAGATAGGTTGGTTACAGGGATTTTAACTACATGTGTAAGATTTCAACTGGGGAGGAAGGGAGAGAAGAGAAATGAAGGGTTGTTGGCACCTCCATGAGACTCTTGCAACTCAGAGATGTCCCTTTAACTCCAAAAAAGGCCAAATAATAAATTGGGCCTTGCCTGAAAGCATTTTCCAAGGTCAGAAGCTGTGGCAGCCAAATCATTCCTGAGCCTCAACACTCTGAAATATCAAGAATTAAACATAATATTCCAGATAAGGATTGACCTACCTGTCAAAGCCAATTGATTTCATTTCATGTCAGTTATTCACAGGTTTAATCTTTATTTCAGGTTGTACCTATTCCCAATGGATTCCTGTGGATTTCCCAAATCCTGCCAGGTCTTCCCTTCCATGACTAGTTCTTTCCCACTCTTGGGCTTCTGCACAGCTGGTTCTTACCCAGAATCCCCTCTTCACAAGCCTAACTTGTCTGATTTCAGGTCTCAGGGGAAGGTCTTCCTTGACCACTTTCCCTAAAGTAGAGTGCCTCTTGGTTTCACCTTCTCTGACCTTTGTTTTCCTTCACAACATTCATTACAGGCTGTACCAGTTTATTTTTCTGAAGCCTTGTTTGGTTTGGTTTAGTCCTATCAGTCTCCCCATAAGAATTAGAATTCCTTGAGGGCAGGGGCCAGGTCTGTCTTATTCATCACTGTATCACCAGCATGTTGCATGCTGGAACTGAGGGAGTTGTCAATGAATATTTATTAAATGAGTGAATGGATCTCTGGCTTCCTTGATCCAGACTTAGCTCATTTATAAGATGCCAATTTGCTTTGGCCTCTCTACTTTGCTTTCTGCCCTGACCAGCCACCAACCTCCTGCCCTGTATCCTGTTTCACCCTCACCCCTGCCTGGCTCAGCCCTTCCAGCCTGCTCTCTCCCCTCAGGTTACACAATGAACAAAGTGTTTGTCTTGGAGCTGTTTCTCTTGCTGCCTCAGTGATCAGCTAAAGCTGTTAACCTCAGCTGCCCTTTGCTGCCTCTACTTGTAAAAAAAACAAGAAGAAGAAAAAAAACACACCAAAAAAACAACAAAAAAAAAGTCTAAACCACAGCTGCCTTGGGATCCTACAGCTACTCTTGAGAAGGAGCTGGCTGTAATGATCAAATTTATAGAAGGCACACGAGTTGACAGGGCGGCTAATGCAATGGTGAGTCAGTATCACACTGATCTTCACAGGCTGGTCAGTCACATCTCTGGAACATTATTTTCAAGCTGGGTTTCCACTTTAAGGGTTCCCCCTTAAATATGGAAAACTTAAAGTATGTCTAAAAGAGGGTGATACATTTGTGAATCGTTGGACTAGGAATGAGACTGAACACAGACTCTGGAGCCAGACCAAGTGTGAATCTTGGCTCTATCACTTACTATGTGGTATTTGATAAACTAATTAAACTGTGACTTGGTTTCCTCAACTCGGAAATGGGCTAATAGTTCCTATCTCATAGAGCATTGTGAGGGCTAAATGAGTTGATACATGCAAAGCACTTTATATAGTTCTAGACATATATTAAGTGTCCTATGAGTATCAGATAATATATGGAGAAGGATTAAGCAATTGGCACAATATCTGATTCACTATTCTTCAAACCTATGTAGAGTGTGGTCTGAGAACCAACAGCATTGGCTTCACCGAGGAGCTTGTTAGAAATGCAGGATCTCATGCCCCCACCCCTGACCTACTGAATCAGAGAGGGCACACCAGGTTTAGGGCAGGGAGAGACATAATATGATGTCAATTCAATTTAAAAGCAAATATTAACTTTTTCATTCTTTTCCTCCCTCATCTCTATCTCATCTTTTTATTCTCCTGTCTCTCACTCTTTCTTTTTGTTTTCTTCTCTTTTATCATATACTTTAAAAAAGAAAGATAGAGTGTTGCAGAAAGACCAAAAAACTAAGCAATGCTTTGAAGAAGTGGAGAAATCACAGTTTTAATAACACGCGCGGACTCAGGGATTAATCCAATCCAAATCAGAGTGGGGGTAGCACGTGAGAAACTTTCTTTATAACTGCCCCTCGAGTTCACTGATTTGCAAATATACTCCCTCCCCACAAGGCCCTGAAGGGAGAATTCTTTTCATCTACCCTTCCCCCAGGTTCAGGGCTCAAAAACAAGGCCCCTGCCTTACCTACCATGGGACAGGGCTTTGTTTGGTTTAATGGCCTAACATTCCTTGCAGAACCAGCCTTCTTCCTCAACAGTAGCCAAAGAGAAGCAGCAAGGAGCTTGGAGTGTGTGTCCCCTACCAAATCCAGCACCATCTTGGCTGCCGCCCCACATCAGCCCACACACTAAGGAAGCCCCACACTGAAGCAGCCAGTAGGGCTATCTCTCTTCATCCATGAGAGAGCAGAGTCAGAAGTGGGCCTAGGGCGGGAGGAGGGGGAATAGGCCACTGACTCCTTACCTCTTTGGTCTCTGAAAGGAAGAACTTCCCAAAAGGTAGAATCGCAACTTGAGCAGCTAACCATGCCCTGCGCTGCTGTCCAATGGAATGTTCTCACCCTGGGCCAGCTCTATCTACCGGGAGGAGTAGAAGGAAGCAGCCATGGGAGGAGAAAAGAACTTTAGGCTGCCTGGAGGCCCTCACACCGAAGCAGCCAGGGAAAGGCTGTGTTTGAGTCCCCACTGTGAGACTAGCCCCTGGAATGCAGCCAATTCAAAATGGCCCAGAATGTCTACCAATGAAAACCTGGTTTACACCTTATAAAAGATTGTGACACAAAGAAGCTGCTAAATGGACTGCAAACATATGCCAAGAAAATGTGGGAGAGGTAGACTCTACTTTGAGAGCAAAATATGGCTTATTTTGAGGGGTCACATTAACAGAGTTTCTGGATGTAATGGGAAATGCTGTGGAAAAGGTAAGACCGTTAGAAAGGAAAACAGGTTCATCGTGTTGATGAGATGAAGGGAATATGTTGTCATATACATATTTTTAAAGATCATTTTCGGCCCAGCCTGCGTGGCTCAGTGGTTGAGCCTGACCTATGAAGCAGGAGGTCACTGTTTGATTCCAGATCAGGGCATATGCCCAGGTTGCGGGCTGGATCCCCTGTAGGGGGGGAGGGGGTGGCACGCAGGAGGAGGCAGCCGACCAATAATTCTCTCTCATCATTGATGTTTCTATTTCTCTCTCTCCCTCTCCATTCCTTTCTAAAATTAATTTTAAAAATATATTTTTTAAATGACCATTTTCTGAGCACTTGGTTTCCTAACTAGAGTATAAGATACTATGTGGCAGGGGCCATACCTTTTTCTTTCAGTTTCCCCAAATAGAATCTAATAAACTGCAGTGCATGCACAGTGCTCCATAAAGGCATTGCAGGATTTGCTAATCTCACCAGGATTTAAACCAATTTGACAGCAGATGATTAATAGCATTAATATGAAGAAAGTGTATGGCACTAAGAGACCAGAATCTGCCACAATCCTCGTCTTTCTGTGTTGACCAGGCATGTAACAGGAAGGCAGCAAGCGAGAATTGTTAGGGAAAAGTGTAAACAGATAAAGATCAAACTCTAATTTGCTTTTTGGGTCCTGCTCTTAAGTTATTTAGCGTTTACTAGGGTTTTAATTTCCTCATCTGAAATGAAGGTGGGAGACAGTAGTTATCAAAGCAAAGAACATGATGGGGATGGGCACCAAAGAGACAACTGGGCAGAGATGCATTTCTGTCGAATTTCCTGGAGAGACCCCTGGTCTCGTATTGGCAGTCACAGGCTTCCCAAGTTGTCCCACATAAGGAATTTATGCTTAATTACCTACTTCATTTTCTTCATTTGAAAATGAAAAAAAAAAAAAAAGAAGGTAGTCCATGAGGCCTGATTGAATATTTGGAAAAGATTCTGAATCCATCAATGTTCACAGTCAAATTACTCTCCATTACAACTTTTAACCAGTATTTAAATATAGATGGAATTACATAGAACTTCTGGGGTGGAGGGATTGTGAGGAGCCAAATTCTGGCTTCAGGATGTGTAGGGATTAGTAGAGGGGGTGAGATTTGGAGACAGCCTGGAGTGTCTGTCAAAATGTATGTATCACATCCAAGCAGCAAAGATCCCTCTCTGACAGGCAAGGGAATGGATAGGTAGTAGGGAAAGGAATGGAATAAGAGTTGCCTAATTCACTATACCCTAGAGAGATCCACACAAAGTCACCATATATTTTAGTCCATTCTACAACAGAATATCATAGACAGGGTGGATTACAAACAACAGAAATCTATTTCTCACAGTTCTGAAGGTTGGGAAGTCCAAGGTCAGGGTAGCAGCACATTCAATGCCTGGTGAGAGCCCACTTCCTGGTTCATAGATGGCAGTCTTCTTGCTGTGTCTTCACATGGCAAAGGGGCAAGAGAGCTCCCTGGAGTCTCCTATAAGGGCTCCATGATGATGTGGTCATGACAGTTCCACCCTCATGACCTAATCACCGTCCAAAGACCCCGCCTCTAGAGACTAGCACACTGGGAATTTCAACATATGAATTTGGGGAACACAAACATTCAGTCAATTGCATCCTACTTGAAAGAGTAGAAGAGGTTCATTTTCTTCCAAGACTCCTCATTACTAAACCAAGGATCAAGAACAAAATGTAAATGCAGTATTTATTGTTTTAAGACTACATTGTGGCTGAACATTGGCTCAAATTCAGGCTGCTGTTTCAGTGTCAGAATGGTAGCAAGAAAATGCGGTGCCAAATGTGAAAGCTTATTATATCAGAAGTGGGGAAGGAAGCAAAGAATTAACAGGAACATATGTAACACATATGTCCCCAAATCTTCAGTTATCTCAAGATGAATACGCTCACTGAAAGCAGTGGTTTGGGTGGGCGACACCATATTTGGGGGTTATGTTAAGTAACAGAATGGAGAGGAAGAGAAAGGAAATAGAATCTTAACTAGAAGGAAATGAGCTAAGCAAAGGGAAAGAATCTCTAAAATACCTCTGGAGTAAATCTATGTAGAAATCTTAGAGCCACCCAGCCAGAGTGGCTCAATGGTTGAGCATCAACCTATGAACCAAAAGGTCATGGTTCAATTCCCGGCCACGGCACATACCCAGGTTACAGGCTCCATCTTCAGGGTGGGACTTGGAAGTGTTCCTTAGGAAGGTTGCAGCCAATCAATGATTCCCTCTCATCATTGATGTTCCTATTTCTCTCTCCCTCTCCCTTCCTCTCTGAAATCAATAAAAAATACACTAAAAAAAAGAAAAGAAAAGAAAACTTAAAGTCCTTTAACCCTTTGGGGAGGAGAACTATTAATCTAGGCCCTACTTGGTTTATCATTTACACTTCTGAACCTTGGCCAAGTGCAAGTTCAAGTTCAGAACGTTATTGTATTTTATGTTTTGACTAGTGGCCCGGTGCACAAAATTCATGCATGGAGAGGGGTTCCCTCAGTCCAGCCTGCATGCCTAAATCAGCAGTCGGACATCCCTCTCTCAATCTGGGATCGCTGGCTCCTAACCGTTCACCTGCCTGCTTGCCTGACTGTCCCTAACTGCCTCTGCCTGCTTGCTTGATCACCCCTAACTGCCCTCCCCTGCTGGCCTAGTTGTCCCCAACTGCCCTTCCCTGCCAGCCTGATCTCATCCCCAACTGCCCTCCCCTGCCAGCCTGATATTGCCCCCAACTTCCCTCCCCTGTCTACCTGATCTCGCTCCCAACTGTCCTCCCCTGTCTACCTGATCTTGCCCCCAACTGTCCTCCCCTGCTGGCCTGATCTTACCTCCAACTGCCCTCCCCTGCTGGTCTGGTTGCCCCCAGTGCCCTCCCCTGCTGGCCATTTTGGTTCTGATTGGTCAGTTTCTATGCCAGTCAGCATCAAAAGCTCTGCCTCCTAGACAGCTATTGGCTCCTCACAGTTCACCCAGATTTGGTTCTGATTGGTCAGTTTCTCTGCCAGTCAGTGTCTCTGGGCCTATCAATGGGGCCTGATCAGAAAGACAGGGCTGATAGCAGTCCCGGTGGAGGCCTGGAGAGAAATGGAGGCCTGGCCGCTGGCCGAGACGGGAGAGAAAGAGAGACAAGTGCTGATCAAAAGTTGCCACACAGGCTACAGATCAGACCCTGCTTCTCTCTTCAGGCCTCTCTCCGGGCCTGATTTGCAGTCTCCTCAGCAGTCAGTACTGAGTCACTGCGCCTGCAGCCACAGCAGTCAGTGCTGGGTCACCATGGCAACCCAGTGCTGACTGCAGGACTGACTTCCATTGGTTGAGCCTCCAGTCATGACAGACCCAGGGTTTTTCTATATTAGGATAGTACTATTGAAACATCAACTGATTGAAAAATAAATTTCAGTGTACAAGATAAAGATCATGTAAAATCAAATACAACAATAAGATACAGATTAATTTCTAATGCAAATGTTTCCAGCCCCAAATGAAGATTATTAACTGCCCCAGAGAGGTTATTCAGGTAACGAAAGTTGAGCCCAAAGATATAACTCACTTTATTGGCAGGGGTTCTTGAGGTGGCTTGTGGGAATAAAATCAAACAAATTTTCCATCCATGGCAAGGGTAATTTACATTTATTGGGTTCTATTTACCAGGCATTGTTCTTGTCCTAACTTATGGCTTGATTCTGAACTCTTCATTTCAAAAATAATAGTAGTCTCTCTAATAAAACTCTATTCATTTTTCCCATGCTTTAATTGCAAAAAATTTTTCACTCTTGAATTCCAATAATTTCTATGAATTATCATTAAATTCATAGATTAAACTTTGTTGAGACCTTCTTCTTTATTAAAATGCTTGTCCATCTAATTCTGCCACCCTCATTATAGGATTGTTAACTCAGAGATATTTGTTCTTTCATGTTTGTATTTCTATTTACTCTTTTTCCCTCTAAAGTTAATCATTGGGGACTTTGTTTTTCCAACTTTAAAATGAGTTCCTGTACCAAATAAGGTTAATGTTAAGAAAACATTACAGCATATATAATGAAAGTTATCTATTTTTAAAAAGAGACAATACACTAACTTCAAAGGCTTTGTTTGTTTTTACATATAAGCTATAAAATAATAAGAAGTAAAATTCAGTCACATTTCCTCACCATGGATCAATTCTTTTGGAGTCTTACAATTACTGAAATCAAACCACTTACTTTTTAGTGACACCAAATTCTCTAATAAGTAAGCTCCTGTTGAGTTTTACATTTTCAAACTAAGAATAATGTTTCAGATTTTTTATATACCCATTCAAATTTGACATGTGATACTGGAAGCCCTATGTATTACATTACATTATAATGAATCACTGCCACCAGGCCAACAGGAAGTAACAAACAGCCAAGAAACAATGTGATTGTTTTCAGAGTTAACTGAATGCTAAATATTTTAAAACATAGCATTTCTTTCTTTAGAATAGATAAGAATTCCCATATGTATGAGTGTGTATACTAGCCTATATAATAAAAGGGCAATATGCAAATTAATCCTAACAGCAGAACCACTGGGAATGACAGTCACTGTGACACACACTGACCAGCGGGGGCAGACGCTCAATGCAGCAGCTGCCTCTGGTGGTCAGTGCACTCCCACAGGGAAAGCTCTGCTCAGCCACAAGCCAGGCTGATGGTTGTCAGTACAGCGGTGGTGGTGGGAGTCTCTCCTGCCTCCTCAGCAGTGCTAAGGATGTCCAACTGCAGCTTAGGCCTGCTCCCTGCTGGCAAGTGGACATCCCCTGAGAACCCCCAGGTTGCCACAGGGGTGTCTGACTGTCAGCTTAGGCCCGTTCCCCCAGGGAGCGGGCCTAAGCTAGCAGATGGACATCTCCCGAGGGGTCCCAGATTGTGAGAGGTCATAGGCCTGGCTGAGGGGAACCTCCCCCCCCCCCGCCAAGTGCACAAATTTTTGTGCACTGGGCCTCCAGTATATACATGATTTGTAGCATATATTATAAATATGCATTTGCATATAAATGTACATATATGAATATACACATAATAAATTCCATCATAAATACCTTGTTCTTGTATGTGTTACAATAAAAAATGTGTCTTAAAAATCTGAATTTTAAAAAGCATACTAATAATCTTTAGACATCATATTTAATCTGTATTTGGCATGGAGTTCTTCACATTTTAGTATGACTTTTCTTACTAAAGTTAAATTTTCTTTTCATTTTAACACATCACAAAAGTGATAACATTATTTCCTGCATAAACTTCTGAAAGCTTCTCAGAACAAAAGACAAAGAAACAAAAGAACAAAAGAGAAAATGAGTAAATTGGTTTAAAAATCTACAACCCTTAAAATGAGCTCTTAAAAATGATGTACTCTTTATAATCTTAGTAAGTTACTATGTTGTAACGGATCCCTCTGCATTGTGTTTATTAACATTGAAATGTGTGACAGTTAAATTATTTCCAGTCCTGCAAGTTATTTGCAATAAAATTAAAAACTCATTTCTGTTTTGCTTTTTTTTTTTTCAAATTAAGAAAATTTCATTATCCTTTTATCTCCTCTCAATCTCGTAGCATCTACAGACTCCTAACACTGGGCATGTGCAACCTCAGGCAAACACATCCCACATAAAATTCAAATAAAGGAAGGGACCTCCTGACCCCCTCTTCCTGTCTTGTATTATTTTAAAAATATGACTCAGGGCTCATTAGTTGGCATTTATTATAGCCACTAGCATTGTTTTTAATTTTCAAAGAAATCATCAAATATTTGAGTTGATTATACTTAAACTACAGAGTCATGATATTTTAGGCAACAGCTTAAAAGGTTACTTTTAAGGTGTGAAAGGTTACTTTACTTCCAAGGTTAAGTGACTTGCTCAACATCACACAGCTCAGGAAATAGAAGGCTTGCACCAGAACTCGGGCCCCATTCCCGAGTGGGTAACTCAAATGTGTGCACTATAAAATGAATACAAATGATGGTATCCTGATCTTTATTGCAGAGGAAATAAGACTCACACTCTAAAATACCATTCCGCTCCATAGGATTCCAGACTATTCTAATCCTGCCCTAAATGAATAGGAATTTGTAGGTTTATAAACAAAGCCAAATTTTCAAATAAGGGAATAAGACAAATGCAGCAGCATAGATCTATGTGCTAAAAAAAGAATGTTCCCTTTTTTATCTCAGAAATACTACTTATACATTTGCTTGACTTGAGAAGTCAAGCTAAATTTGATTAAGCACATTTCTACATATCACATGAGCCTATCACTAGTATGAAAAAGAGTGGAAATGCCACACATTTCATGGTGTGATTCAGTTTTTCTGCAAATGACACTTCCTTTGAAAAGGCATAAATTTGGAATATGCCTTTTGGAAAATGCTTCCTTTCAGTTTTCAAATGTACTTGTGATGCAATTAATCTAATCTGCATTTCAAAGCTTCTGGAGCCGAGAGCTTACCATCAAAACTAAGCATGAGATCTCTTTTTATGGACCAAAATAAAGAGCAGTATATATTGAATTATTAGATAAGCTTTTGTTCTTTTCTTCAAATATTTGCATGAATATTCAGACTTTGTATGGATGAAGCTTTGAAATATTCTAATTCCTTGAACTATTTCATTATTTAAGGTTCTTATTTATTAAATCCTGTAGGATTTAGTTCAGCTATTCTTTCTTTAGTAGAGAGTGTATACAGAGCAGAGTGTCAGGTGATGTTGGAGATATGATGATGAGCAAGACAATCTTCAGGGATATCACACATCAGGAGGAAAGAATACAAAGCTGTAAACCACAAGTTACAGAGTTGCTAACGAGAAAGAGATACCTCCCAGCTGGAGGCTAAAGGGAACACTTCAGAGAGAAGCTGGCATTTCAGATGAGTCCTGAGGGGCCCCATGTGAATTTCACAAGTAAGAGCCGTGAAATGAGGGGGCTGGATTTCAACATGACTCACATTCTTGTTTTTATTTATGAAACCTCATCTTACTAAGAAAAGCCTAGGCGGTCCTCATGCCATCACACCTCAATGCTCTCATGCCATCACAAGATGGCTGCACGCACCGCGGGGGGTGGGGAGGCCTACAGCCCCATGCCTGCCGCGGAGGGGAGACCCCTGGCTCCAGCCTACCTCTTTGGGGCGATTGATCGTGGGGATCCTGCCAGGCTGGGGGATCCCCCCTCCCCGAGTGCACGAATTTCATGCACCAGGCCTCTAGTTTAGTTATAATAACCCATTCAGTCGTCTTCCCAGCTATGATGTTAGCTCCTCTGATCTAAACCATGGGTCAGTCCCGCCCCTCACCTGGGAAAGACATTCCTACTGTCTCAGGAGCCCCTTTCTGAGGCCTGGCCCTCTACTCCTTCCCCAGAGACTTCTTGTTCAGCAATTCTGGGTGTCACAAGCAGTCCTAAGGATGTAGCACAGAGAAGCAACCACATCTCATTAGAACCCTCAACCCATACCCATTCCTCCCTCTCCCAATAGGGTCATGTAACTCCATCCCTACTTCCAATGCTTCAATGACATCCCAAATAACAGTCCTTAACTTGAAGTATAAGGTGTTTCTGTCCAGCCTCACATCTCTCCCTGCCTTATAGCAACTTTGAGTTTTCATAGACCACACACACACACACACACACACACACACACACACACACACCTCTGCTGTATTTTGCTTCTATTTCACTTGAGCTTCCTGCTCCCCCTGGGTTGCCAAAATAATTCCTCCTCCTCCTTTAATCTTCAGCTAAAATTAATTATTTTCTTGTGAATAGCTTTTTGCTCTTTCTAGCATATCTTTCTAGACCAAAACCATTACTCAATTAGCACAACATATCAGTTTTGATATTTTACCCATAAAACAAAGGATTCTTCCTCCTTGGTAGGAGAGAGAATGGAGCAGGGGAAAAGTATTGATGCTACAAAGATTTATATTAGGGGTTTTTAGGAGGGGAAAGGTATCCAAATCACAATTTTCAACACAAATGCATCAAACACTTGTCACATTTAACTCTCCGACTTCACTGGGAAACACGAAAATGGTCTAAAATAGAAATGATAAGGGATCACAGCAAGTGTATGAGCAGCACAATTACGAGAAAGGAAATTAAAGGAAAGAAGATCCATAGGATGTGTAATTAACTGGCTGTGGAGAAGATAAGAGGAATAAAGGATGGATATGATTCTGAATCTTCAAAACTAGAAGAAAGATGATACCTGTGATGGAATTTGGAAGGCTCAAAAGGAGAAATATTTGATGGGACAACAGGGCATCGACTGGAACATACCATTACCAATTTCTAGCTCTAGAACTTGGGGAGGGGAGAAGTCCTATGATACAGATAAGAACTCACTTTAGAGATAATTGAAGATTTGAAAATGTAGATTAAAGAACAGAGAAGGTAAAACTTCATGATCAGCTACCTAGAAAATCAGCTGAAAAACTACTGGAACCAATGATGCAAGGTCAACATGCCAAAAAAGGTCAATAAACCAATCATTTTAAAAATAGAAAGTGTGATAAGAAAAAACAGATTCCATTCACAATAGCAACAAAAATTAGAAAATAGCCACCAAAAAAACAAAAACAAACCACTAATAAGATATGTATAAGAACTACAAGAAAAAGCTATAAAACCTAGACAAAGATATGAATAGTAAAATTTAATGTTGTCAAGATAACAACTGTCCCCAAATTATCGATAAATTTAATACATTTCTATTAGAACAAGATTTGACTAATAGTTCAGTGGAAAAGAACAGAAAACCCAGAAATGAGCCCATGTATTTAGAAATTTAGCATGTTATAAAGGTGGCATTATGAAAAAAAAACAAAACACAAAAATACTATCAAACTAGTAAGAGAAAATACATAGAAGATCAGGTTTATGACCTTGGGAATAGAAAATTTTTCCTAAAATAATACACAAAATGCAAAAGCCATAAGGAAAGGGATTGAAAATCATCAATAAGCTTTACTTTATCAAAACTTTGTTCAACACAAGAAACTCTGAATGAAATTAAAATTCTTGTGACAGCCTGGCTAGAAAATTGTAATATATATATATATATATATATATATATATATATATATATATATATAGCAAAGGACTTGCTCTTACATGTCCTCAGGAAAAAGACAAATAAAATAGAAAAATGGGCAAAGAGTATGAACAGGCAATTCACTAAAAGGGAACACAAATTTATTTATTTTTATTTATTTTATTTATTTATTTTTTGGGGGGAACACAAATTTAAAAAGATTCTCCATCTCACCAGTTTTTCAGGACATGCAAATAAAAACAAGGGGCACCATTTTCTCACACATTTGATTGACATCAGATAGGAAAGATGGATACTCTATCGAGTGTTGGCAAAGGTGTTGGAAAAGAGGTGTTTTCTTACACCATTGCTGGGAATATACGGTGGTCAAGTCTTTTGGGCAGTAGTCCTTCCAACTGTAACTGCTTCTATCTTTTGACTCAGCAAGCTCACACTTCCGTATCCACCCTAGAGAGATACTTACAGATGTACAAAAAGGAACCTGGCACCAGGTTTCTCACTGAAGTACTATTTGTAGTAGTAAAAACTTAGAGAGCAACCTAACGGGTCATCAAAAGGAGGGCTAGTGAAGTAAAGAGATCTGAGTTCAGCATGAGCATGCAGTAAGTGAAAAGAATTAGAACACACTGACAGGGTTAAATTAAAAAGAAAGAAAACAAGCTGAAGAACCATCCATATTTTATGATATTATCATATCACTTAAGTCAAAACGAAATTCCCTTTCTCTCTTAATCTCCGTGTGTACACACCTGCACACATGCAGATAAATATGTACAAATATATACCATACAGATAAATACCACAAATACATAAGAACCTGAAGAGATAAAAAGATGCACTCCAAATTGAAACCAGTGTTTGACTGAACTGAGAACCTGAAATGGAAGTGAGAGGAGGGATAAAAAGAAAAGTATTTTATTTACCTCTAATGTGTGATTCCTTTTTAAGATCCTGTGTAGCTTCAAGAATGCTGATAATCTCTGGGACTTGGAAAAAGCCCTTCCCCTTCTGTCAAGTCCTGCTCTGGGTCAGGACAGGGCCCCTGTGCTGCATTCCAGACTAGCTGCATTCCTGGCGAGGCCATGACTCAGCCCAGTGAGCCCCAGGCCAGGCTGGGTACAGCAACTCTGGGTCAACATTCACTTTGGGGGAACATGGGCAAATCAGTTTCAGTTCTTTTCTCTGATCAACTCAGTTCAGGAACAGTTACTTCACAATGAGGTGGAGGTGTAAGTTCGTGGCCACACTATAGGCTGCCTCCTGTCAGTGGGGAGGTAGAAAATTCTGAGGAAATGCTTGTCGACTTTGTGCAAAAGGGCAAGCTGGGGATAGCATTGCTGGAAATTTTTTAGTGTAGTCAAACGTTCTTGCCCATCTGGCAGCCTATGTCCAGTTTTCCTTGCATTTTGGGGCTGGAGGGGGAGGTACAGCAGAACAAAATGGCCCTTCACCCCGTGGAGGAGGTTCTGGAAAGATGATCCACAGGCGACCATAGATTGAATTGGGAAGCGGGACCCAGATGCTGTGAACCTCCTCCTAAAAACAATGCCACGAATAAAGACTTTACTTGCCAGTCAGTGACGTCCGAAATGGAGAGGAAAAAACAGCATGTAAAAAACAGCTGTGTAAATTATAAAGCTTACAGGGTACAACCCACACATCATACCACTTCCTAAACACTAAAGTTTCACCCCCTTTCTCCTGTGCAACCCCCAAATAATCTTAAATAATATTATAACAATCACCAAACTGGGGGAAAGGCAAACCATCCTAGAAAGGAAAAAAATAGCAGCTGCTCTAGATACTTTTTTTTTTTTCCGACTTTGGCTAGGATTGTTTATTTTTCATTTTCTTTTCTTCTTGGCTGTCTTGACAGCCCTTCAGGATTTCAGCTGCTTCCAAGCACAGCTCAATAAAGACCATTTCAGACAAGTTTCATATTCCTTAGATTCCTCAAATTTCTCTTTCTTCAATTTGGGGAATGAGGTTGAAAAGGACAAAGAACCGCCCAGATTGCACCGTTTCCTAGGCAAGCTTCTTGCAAAGCAAGCTGTGCCTTCCTTTCCAACAAGAACAGAGAGGCGGTTCTGATTGGGAGGTTGGGCAGTGGGTCCTCTGGAACAGCGGTGGGACTAGTGGTCTTTAGAATAGGCTGTTTGAAAACTTTTTACAAAGGAGGGGAGGAAATATAGAAAGGAGACATCCGTGTGCTCAGTCATCTAAAAAGCCAGTGATGTACTGCGAGCTTCATTCATTCACCAAATGTCTACTAGGCACATACGCTGCGCCAGGCTCTGTTCTAGACGCTGAGGGCAGAGCCGTGAAGACAGCCAAGTGTCTGATCCCTGCAGGAAGTTTCTGTGCCTCCCAGCTGGGTGCATGCTGTTCCTTCCCTCCTTTGGGCTCTTGAGAGTCTCTTCCTTCTGCTATTCCTTCTCCTGCATCCTTGGTTTATTATACCCTTCATCTTTCCTCTTTATAATCACATGTCCCTTTGTAAACATCAAAGGGACATAAGCAGGACCAGAGAGCTGATGAAAATGAGGCCTATGACTCATGGGAGGATGTTTTTCTATTTTTTCATTTATATGACTCTCTTCTCAGAAGGACCTGGGCACCTTATTATTATGAGACTAGCGTGCCTCCTCTTTTTCAGAGATTCCTCACTTTGGCTCTGATGGTCAAAATCTACTCTCAGCCATCCCCTGGTGTTCCCCTACAACACACCTGGGTCCTCAGAGTAGCTTGGCAATCATTTCTTTTCCCCTAATGGGCTTTTTTTCTTCTTCGCTAGTTTGTTTTTCATCCTTCATTTAGACCATTTCAGAAAAATTTCTACACCCCTCCAAGTTCCCTTCCCACATCTCACTCCAACCTCCACGCTCACACGATAAGCCTCAACAGAAAACAGTGTCATTCTTCATAGAGAAAATAGAAACCATTAAGAAAGGACTCCCTCCATTTCCAGTCACTTCACCTGCAACACTGTGTACGTTTGTGTCCCCCCAAATTCATGTGCTGTAACCTAACCCCCAATGCAATGGTATTTGGAGGTAGGGTCTTTGGGAGGCGATTGGGTACTGAGGGTGGAGCTATCACGACAGATGAGGGCACCTAAAGAGAGGCCCCAGCGATCTCTCTTGCCCCTTCCCCCACATGAGGGCACAGTGAGAAGATGCCAGGAAGCCCTCTCTCACACCGAATGTGCCCGTGCCTTGATCTTGGATTTCCCAGCCTTCAGAACTATCTTATCTAATAAAAGTGTAATATTGAAATTGACCATTTCTTCGGGACGCCTAAGCCACACCCACCAGCCAATCAGAGAAGCTGTATGCAAATTAACCCAGCCAAGATGGAGGCTGGCACTCACAGAGCTGAGTAAACAGGCAGCTTCCATTGCAGCAGGAGTAAAACTGCTTGCCGGCCGCTGGGTTTCTCCCAGCTCCAGGCAACAACATATCTGCAACATTGTCTCAATTATAGAAGCCTCAGAGTTGAAGCAGACAGGAGGCTTTGTTACCTGCCTAAGCTCGGCTTAAAGGAACAGTGTATCAATTATAGAAGATAAATAAACCCCAGGAACCTGCTTCTAGCCAGCCTTGCTGGGACATTGCATCAATGGGAGCTATGGGCAGCCTGAAAGCCTGAAAACACCCCGCAGCCCATCACCCAGGCTGGCCACACCCTAATGGGGTGAAGGACCCTACTGGGGGTCTTGGCCAGCCTGCAGACAGCCATCAGCCCCTCACCCAGGCTGGCCAGGTACCCCAGTAGGGACCCAAATCCGGAAGGGACTGTGGGTAGCCTGAAAGCCTGAAAACGCCCCTCAGCCCATCACCCATGCTGGCCACACCCCAGTGGGGTGAGGGACCTACTGAGGGGCTTGGCCAGCCTGCAAACAGCCATCAGCCCCTCACCCAGGTTGGCCAGGTAGCCCAGTAGGAACCCAAATCCGGAAGGGACTGTGGGCAGCCTGAAAATGCCCCTTAGCTCCTCACCCAGGTTGGCCAGGTAGCCCAGTAGGCATCCAAAATCTGAAGGGACTGTGGGAAGCCTGAAAGCCTGAAAATGCCCCTCAGCCCCTCACCCAGGCTGGCCACAACCCCAATAGGGTGAGGGACCCCAATAGGGTGAGGGACCCCACTGGGGGGCTTGGCCAGCCTGCAAACAGCCATCAGCCCCTCACCCAGGCTGGCCAGGCACACCAGCAGGTGAACATCCCCAAAGGGGTCCCAGACTGCAAGAGGGCTCAGGCTGGGCTGAGGGACCTCCCCGAGTGCACAAATTTTTGTGCACCGGGCCCCTAGTGGGAAATATATTTCTGTTGTTTATAATCCACCCATTCTATGTATTCTTTTAGAGCAGCCCAAATGGACGAAGAGCCAACTACATGAAGTTATCTGCACTTGCATCCACTTTCTTCACCCCTGTGCAAAAAAAGGGTATTCTCTTATTAAGGTGAGCCCCTGCACCAGAGCAATGGAATCCACCGTGTTCAGTCTTCTCTAGGAGAACATCCCATCAGTGATCCCCTTCTCCACTGTCCCCTCTGCTGGATCCTTTCCGGTAGCTGAATACAACCCCCCTGGCCTTTCCTCATATGAACTTCCTACTAAACCTATCCAGGAACTCACCAGAGGATGAATAATATTTTTTAAAAGGAACCAGGACAGGATCTATGAATTATCTTTCTATCTCTCACCTTCTCCTCATATTGTGTTTTCTGAAATATTTGATCAATTCTAGTCATTTGAGTAAAATTTTTCTTTTGCCAATCACACTTTTCATTCCCAAGACTTCCTCCTATTTCTGATCATTCTCTTTATGGTATTCCTGCTCTTGTTTTAAGTAGGTAATACCTTCTCACATCTCTGAAAATACTAATTAGAGATTATGGGTGTTTTGGTTTTTTTTAAATATCCCTCCGTTCCCTAAAGTTTTTCTCTGTCAGCTTTGTGCTATCTTCATCATTACTAGGCATGTGGTGAAGAGTACACATATATACTGCAGCTCACACTCCTAAACTCCAGATTTATATCTTTCATTGCTGAATGACCAATTCTATTTGGACATCCTAAAGACACCCCAACTGAACTCATGTTTTCCAAAGTTGTTTTTTATTTCAAAGTACTGCCATTTACTCAGTTACCCAGGTAAGAAACCTAGGAGAAATTCTTGACTGGCTCTATTTTCCTCACCTATATTCAAACATTAATTCCTAGTTATTCTATCTCATTAATATCAGTGTTGTAGTGATGTTTCCTGTTTGGTGGTATAATTCCTGGCATCTCTCCATGCATTTAACCACTCTATCTCGGGAAAAGAGGAATGACCCATGAATATCTGTATATTTTGAAAGGACAAACTGAACATGTTAGTAATGAGCCACCTTTCAACCTCCCACTATAGGGGAGCACACATTCTAATCCTCCAGACGTAGCATTCCCCAGAGGATGCTACAGGTTGGGTTCCCTGGAAAGCAGATTCTGAGAAAGACATTAGTGTGGAGGGGGACCAGAGTTTGCCACCCACAAATATGCCTTTTAGAATATTGATTTTTAATGCTGATTATTTTTAAGAAACAAGAGACTCAAGGTAGAACCTTTGACCCTGCCGTTACCTGCCTGAAAGAATTCAGATAGAAAAACCTGCTTAAAGGAAGGGAGCTATTCACTTTAGCTATTCACCTTGGCATACATGAATGAAGTATGACAGACAGGGAGGATCCAAGCAAGTCTGCTGTTGGACTCCCCTGGGTCTCATTGTTTCTGGATGACCCAGCATATGTTTGCACTTTCTCATCTACCTATGAATTGTCTACTTCCCCTTTGAAGTCTTAGGCCCCTGCCTTCCTCCCCTTAGTTCAGAATAGTATATAAGCCTCAACTGCCCAATGTGTCCTCGGGTACCATATCCTTATGGAACCTCCATGTGTACATATGCAATAAAGTTGGTTATTTTCTCCTGCTAATCTGTCTCATGTTAATTAGATTATTAGTCCTGCCATTTATATGTTTAATTAATGATGTATTTGTATTCATAGCTAACATCTTACTATTTTGTTTCATACTACTTGTTCCTTTTATTCTGTCTTGCCTTTCTTTGGCTTGAGAGGATTTTTTATTATTTTATTATTATGTTTTCTCTGAGTATTTATGCATTATATGGTTTACACATACTTTTACTATTCTCTTACTAGTAGCCATAGAGTTTACCACATGTAGCCTTGACTTGTTTCAGTCTAGTATAAATTAATACTTTTACTACTTTGAGACAAGACATCCTAGCCAGCCTCCCTGTAAGAGGTCTACAGCTTCTTGATCTGTTATTTTGTAGTAGACATAAGTCCTCACTATTTATGGAAATTGACTCTTCTCTGGTTCTTTCCTCTTTCTAAGTTCAAAAGATCCAAATTCTCCTGAAGATAAGCCATCCCCCTTTTCTTGGACCCCTTCCCCTTGCAGATAATTGAGTCTTGTGCCTCCTTGAGGTTTTAGGAAATCACCACATCTTAACCATCCCACTAGAGAGGAGAAAAGTACTTCTCATTTTCCATGATAAGCCCATGGACAAAAAACAAGATATACTTTCTTAATCAACTTATCCTGCTATACCTACTAATATTATTTGGGTTTTGTGACCTTGACTTAAAATCTAGCCATAATCAATCACACTATTTCCATGGAAATTCATTCCAAGTTACACTTATCCTTCAGTGAACTTTGAGAACTCAATATATTCATTATATATGTATATTTTCTCCTGCTTCTCTTTATTTAGGGAAATTCAAAATTGCAGATACCAATGACAAGGCTCATCATTTCTACAGGAATACTCTCTTTAGGGCTTTGCTTCAATAATAATGCCTACAAAAGAGGTAAACATAAGGGTATATGTGATATCTTACCAAATTGCAAGAAACTTTTGTCTAGCTTTCTCCGTCAGGCCACAAACAACATAGAGATAGAGAGAGGTCATCATGACAGTGCTGCACATCTCCAAGTTAAAAATGCAGGCGTAAACACAGATGTAGGTACTTTTTAATTTAGGTAACTATTCTGAGTGCTGTGGCACATAGGCCAAAGGACCACGGGAGAGTGGCCTAGTTTAATAAAACATTACGAAGGTCCACTAGGAAACTCTCCAGGGACAAAATGGTGGTAGTTTTGACTTAAATCATAGCAGCTGCTGCTTAGGCTAAAAGTAACCATACTGATCCCTAAATCTATCTCATTCTGTGATACCCAGCTTTCCATCCTGAGGAGAGACAATTCAGGCCAGACCTCTAACCATTTCCTGTGCTCTTTAGCTGTCATCCTGGACTAGTACAAACTAACCTATTACTCTGAGGTTTCAGGTAAGGTGGTTAACTCAAGTACCCAGCACTTTCTACATGATAGGCTAAGAGCACATTGAACTCAACGTAATTTTCTTCTTTTTCCTTCAAAACCCTTTCTTATTCCAAAGGAACAACTTTTGTTTTTTTAGTTTCCTTGGACCACCATTCCCATGTCCAGACCAATAAATACTGAAGGCAGAATGATAACAAGATATATTTGTATGTGGTTATATTGTATGTCATAAAAGGAAATGTTAATCCAAAATATTTTGCAAGTTTGGCCCGGGATTGCCTCAACACTGGAAATGATCTATAGAACAATTCCGCAGTAATAAAATGAAATTTTAAAATCTGCTTTTCCCCATAAGAGTTCTTTCACACTTAATCATTCAAGAGCTGATTATCCAGAATGTGTAATACACAAGCCAGTTATATCTTCTTTTCCCTTCTGCTGCCTAATTTTTGGTCATTTCACAGCTCATCAGTATTCTCTCTCTGGGAAAATAAAAGCAAATGTAGCTCAAATACTAGTAGTATTTTTAACTTTCTACGTAAGGTTTGTAGGGAGGATTATAATTACTGGTTAACATGTCACTTTTCTTTAATAAATATCTAGTTAGGCTCCACTGAGCACTAGGGAAGAATTTTAGAAGCTTAAGATGTCGCTGCTCTTAAGGCTCTTACAATATAATTGGAAAGACAAGGTGTGTGTATAGTCAACTATTAATGCAAGGCAATATATATTATTTAAGTAACGACCTAAAAAAGTATGGTCATCCAAACATAGTATGTAAGAGAACTTTATAGACTTAACATGATTTGGAAAAAAAGAACATAGTATAGACTAACAAGATTGTCAAGGAAATTCTCATTTAAGTAGTGAAACCTGAGCTAGATATCAAAGAATGAGTGGAATTTCAACAGAGAAAAAGGGACACAAGAAAAACCCAGTACTCCAGGGTCCAAGGCCCATATATACAAGCATACAGAGAATAGAAAATAGTATCACAAAATTGCCTTCCACACACGGCTTTGTCAAATATTTACTTTTTGCCATATTTGTTTCAGATCCACTTAAAAACACACAGAATAATACAGATTTGGCTAAAGGATTCTCCATATACTATCATTATTTTTCTTCCTCAGCAGAGGTAACAACTATCCTGAACTTGAAGTTTATTATTATCATAAATATTTTAAAATGTTTATCATACATGAAAATAGGTAGTAGTGTTTCATGACTTTAAACTTAATATAAATGGCAGCATATTTTGTGTTTCTTCTGCCACTTTTTTTAACCTGATATTTTACTTTTTGAGACTTACATGTAAATATTCTAGTCCCTGCTCTAGTTCTTTTTAAATTTATTTATTTTAGAAAGAGAGGAAGGGAGGGATTGATGGAGGGAGGGAGGGAGGGAGGGAGGAAGAGAGAGAGAGAGAGAGAGAGAGAGAGAGAGAGAGAGAGAGAGAGAGATTGTTATTCCACTTATTTATGCATTCATTGGCTGATTCTTGTATGTGCTCTGACCTGGAATAGAACCTGCGAGCTTGGTGTATTGGGACAATTAGCTCTAACCAACTAAGCTACCCAGTATAGTTCATTTATTTTAACTACGAGGGGCCCAGTGCATGAATTTGTGCACCTTGAAAGGAACTGTGGGCTGTGAGGCTGCGGTGGGCACAGGGGTGGGTCTCCGCCCATCCTCTGCACCCCAGCCCAGACCCTCCTGCTGCAGCCCCTGGACCCTTGTCTGCTGGCAGCCCTGCTCTTGCTGCTGCTGCTCCCATGCACTGATGGCACGGAGCTATTGGGGCCAGTGCCAGCAGCAGGTGCGAGCGTCGGGTGAGATCATGACACGTGGAAGTAAAGAGTTTTAAGTAACCACCAAAGGCTCATCCCGATGACAGTGACTGGCACCCCCACTCACCTGCTCCACCATCCCACTGTGGCCAACACCTGCCACGTTCTGCACATGCCCCCTGGTGGTCAGTGCACGTCACGGCAAGTGGTTGTTCTGTTGTTCCCGCTGTTCGGTCTATTTGCATATTAGCCTTTTATTATACAGGATAATATAGTATTCCATTGTGTAATCATGTAACAATTTACTTATCCATTCTCAGGTTGACAAACATTTAGGTTGTTTCCAACTATTTTCCAGTTATAGACCATACTTTGATGACCACTTGTTTACATGTCTCCTTATGCATTTGAGGGAGTTTCTTGGGTATACATACATGGAAAAATGAAATTGTTAGATAAGGTAAGGATATCTTTAGCTTTAATAGGTATTGCTAAATTGCCTTCCAATGTGCTAGTGCCAATGTATTCCCCACACAGTAGTGGGTAACAGTTCCCACATCTTCCTTATCTTTACAAGATTATGACTACATCATTGGCACAGGACTGCCAGGGTACCCTGAAGTTGGTTCCTCCTGTACACTGGCTGTCTGTGTGGGTGATGAACCAGCCCAAGCTAGGAGAGCATATCAACCCTCTAGAGAAGAGCAAAGAAAGGAATGGTGTGGTGGCTCAGTGGGTGCACATTTTATTCACTTTTGCATCCCCAATATCTAGTACAACCTGAAGTTCAGTGAGCAAGGCGCAGGAGATGTGAAATTGACTGGAACTAATTATCAACCTTGATCGGTATCTAAGCTTTAGTGTCCCCATATGTAAATTACGGATGATAATACTTCAAGGAATCATTCCAAATATAAAATGAAATATAAGTGTGGAAATGACTTTCTTGTTATGAAAGTCAGTGACATTATTTTCATTTTGAAAGTTTAAAAAATAAGGCCGATAAACATTTTCTGCTCCTGTTAAGTGGCCTTGTTACAAAAAACATTTGCTCACCATTGCTCTACCGGCTCAGATTCTCAGAGGTGTCATGGTTCCACAGTCTTTCTTTATATGTCGCAAATTTACATGGTAGTCTAATCCCCTCTTTCTAAATCTGTCACCATCTTCGCAATGGCTCCTCCTTAATGCGCTTTCATCTTCTCAAACTCAACAGGCCTAAAAGTGAACTCGCATTGAGTCCAAATTTTGCTTCCTCTCAGGACTTCCTTATTTCCATTGTTGGCATATTAGAAGTGTGTTTATTGGCCAGATGTGGTATTACCAGAAGAGGAAGAGAATCGGCCAGAGAGACTAATTAAGAGGCCCGCACTACACAGCAGAAAACAGACTGCATTCAGATTTGCAGTTATAATCCTCCCATAGTCAACACTAAACAGACTGCATTTGGAATACTGAACTTGGATATAACATTAGTGCCAGAGTTTAGAAAGATATTAATACATTAAATGCACCCAAATGAGAGGTCCAGGTGAGCTATATGAAGATCACGATGAATGAGAAAGATCGAAGGGGATCTGGGAGAACTAAGAGGCAGCATAATAGCAGAGAAAGAATATGAATTTCTATAGTCAGTCAGCACTGATCCCCACAATGACAGACCTAATGCCACTCTACTGTCTCTCTTCTTCTTAGTCTCTCATTGACAATTATCACTGTTGATAACACTCCCTCCTTGCTTCATTGATCCAATTGTACTAGTTCAGCAGACAGTAAAGTTGAATTAGAAATGCAAGATTCTTATATGTGAACACATCTGAGAAGGATAAAGAGGAAAGAGAGGGAAGAGTCTCACATTGCAATGCATGTCCATATTTTAATGATAGGAGAGAAAGAAGGGAGAAGGAATGGGAAGCCTCAGTCTGCAGGGCAGCTCTGAGAAAGGCTCAATCAGGTCAATGGGGAGCCCAGAGCAGAGACTGCGCATTAGAGGAAACTGAGTTGAGTAAGAATGGCTGACAGAGCCCAGACCCTGGCTGGGAGCATCTGAGGAGACTGAGACCTCTGCAGGAATGCTGTGATGAATCCCAGCGGCATGGTGGCTGGAGGTTTTCAGTTAATTACACTCTTCAGAGCAGGTGCTTCCTTGAAGGGAGTCCTGAGAGGTGCACTCCTATGGCTGCCACACCATTTCCTTTCCACACACTGTACTGGATGCCACCTTCCTGGCCTCTTTTTCTGGATGCTCTCCCTTTGCTCACACTCTAAATGGTGTGGTTCTTCAGGAAACCATTTTCTGCCTATTCTATACATCTTCACTATGAGAATTCATCTCAACCCACAAATTCAAATAATACCATTACTGAATGTTGAGGCTAACTCCCTATGTTAATTCAGGCCATCATTTTCTCTCACCTGGACTGCTGCAAGGGACTGCTAACTATTCTCCCATCTCATCTTCAGTCTTTCCATCAGCCTCCAATTCATTCTGTATGCTGCAGCTGATTGGACATTCCTAAAGCACAAAAAAGATCATGCTACTCCCGTGCTGAAAACCCATCAATAGCTCCCTTTTGTTCTCAATAAGAAATTATTTAACATGATTAAATGCCCCTTCATGGACTGGTCCCTGCTTGCCACTAGCCTCATCTATTGTTCACCCCAAACACAACACCTTTCATTTCTTTGAATGTAACATTTATATCCATGGTATGGAGTGTAACTTCTTGCCTGGCTAATTCTCCATCTTTTAAGTCTCAGCTTAGAGGACCCTTCCTCTGTGAAGACTTCTATAACCTGCAAAGACCAGATTCATTTTTATGTCTACCCGATAAAAAGCAAGTAGAATCTATAGAGGGCAGTTAAATATCACAGTGCTGAATATTAAAAATGTAATAAAAGAAACAATATTTTCCATATCAGAACTTCTCTTGGATATACACTGCGTGAGATAGAAAGGAATACTATGGTAGATAGTTATGTGTGGGAGACAGTTCTCCCAAGGGACATGACAAGCAAACATTCTCAATGCAGTCACACTCCCACCCCAATCCCCAGCCCAACCCTAGGCATTTGGAAATATGTGAGACCATTTTTGTTGTTGGTGCCAGTATGGCTGGGAGTAGTCTTGACACAAGGGGGGAGGAAGGCTAGAATGCATGGGGACAGTCCCAAAACGCTAATAAAACCTCCATTGAGAAACGCTATACTAGGAAGTATGCAAATCCAGGAGCAGAGCTGAATTGCTGCGGAAAACAAAGAGGAAAAGAGAGCTGGCATTGGAGGACTTCCAGCTCCACCCACTCCCTATGCAGAGCTCCCCCTCACCTGTAAATAAATGTTGGGTGCATGCTTTTAGAAATATTGGTTTAAAGAAAAATTTTAAATATGTATTGGTTTAAAAAGTCAAATCGTTAGCCCAAGCAGCACCTGGCTCTGCTTCCCTGTACCCAGGATTTATCTCACTGTAAAGGAATTATCTGAGGGCTTGTCTGAACCCTTAATTTCAGTTCAGGGACCATGCCCTATTGTATCACCAGAACCCAATACAGTTTGGCACATAATATACACTCAATAAATATTTCTGAACTATGGCTCATTAAATCTAAAAATTAGCCCTGAAATCTGTTCCAACTGTCAACCCTATATATTTATCATTGATTTTATGTTTCCAGTTGAATACATCAAACATAACAGGTACAAAAGAGAATCATCTACTTCGCTCCAGTGCTAAAACCATCCCCCAAAGAATTCCAGTTCCTTTTATTACGGCAAATTTTATCACCTTTTTGGGATCCTCCAATAATGTATGCCAGAAGCCTACATGGCATCCATGTCTCTGTCTGCTTCTTCAAACCTTTAATCCCATCTCCCAACTACCTCCTCGGTTCTTTTCCCTTCTTTCCTTCTTCAGATTCTCTGGCCTTAATTCAGGGTTAAGTGCACAAATTCATGCCCGAGTGGGGTCCCTCGGCCTGGCCGGCGATCAGGGCTGATTGGCGCTGTCTCACCCAGTGCCTATTGGGGTGATCAGGGCCAACCAGCTGAGGGGTGGGAGGGAAGGGAAGAGGAGAGGGCCGATCAGAGCTGTTGGCTGGAGGAGGGAGAGGGACCGTGGAAGGTTGGCCCGCAGCAGGAGGTTGGCTGTGGGAGTGTACTGACCACCAGGGGGCAGCTCCTCCATTGAGCATCTGCTCCCTGGTGGTCAGTGCATGTCATAGTGACTGGTTGACCTTTTGGTCATTTGGTCGGAATGGTTGCTTAGGCTTTTATATATATAGACTAGAGGCCTGGTGCATGAATTTGTGCATGGGTGGGGTCTGGCTGGCCAGCCCCAATTGGGGCTGATCAGGGCCAGGCCAGTAGAGGTAGGGGATATGGGTGGTTGGCTGGCAGGCCCCACCCCCAATCAGGGTGGGGGGTGATCAGGGATGGGGCTGGCCAGGGGGGAGGGGCCACGGGAGGTTGGGGGGGTCTGGTTGGCCATCGCAGTGCACATCATAGGCGACTGGTCATTCTGGTTGTTCCATTGTTCTGGTCGCTTGGCTTTTATGTACGTGTGTGTGTGTGTGTGTGTGTGTGTGTGTGTGTATCCCCATCCTTACCTGCCCTTAAAATATTCTAAAATATTCAAAATAATAGTAATTAATACTTTGTGGGTTTACTGTGGTGCCAGTATTTCCTTTTTGACTCTTTATAACAGCCTCAGTTTGAAATAATTTCCCAAGGTCCTTCAGTAAAGCTACAGAGATAAGATTTAAACACAGGTAGCCTGTCTCGGAGCTGTGCTAGCTAGGCTATATCATCTCCTGGAAGCTTCTGCATCTTGTTTCACATACATGTCTGCGTCTGATTCTCCTCCCCTGCTTGATGCCCTGGCGGTGGGGAGTCCCCTTTGAGCTAGGGCTTGCTCAGTACTGCTTCCCCTGAGCTGTTGGGGTACTGAAAGTGAGCGGCGGTTATGCTGTATGTGAGTGGTGGCTGTGAAACAGGGAGTTGGTGCGGAGACAAAGGAATCCCTGAGCCACGAATCTCGGAGAGAATCTTACCGAAGAGCGGTTTGGAAACATAGGCAACTACTACTGCCCACTTTAGCCTTTATGTGCTCCCTGCTGTGCAATGCTTACAGGAGTGGGTGCTGTAAGGGGCTGCAGCTAAGCGGCCAGCCTGGAGGGTAGCACCTTCTCCTCATTTGTCTGGCCAACTCCGATGCATTCTTCAGACTTTCGTTTCCGCAGCATTCCTACAGCTTCCTGTTTACATGAATGCCCCCCCTCGGTGCTTCGCACAGTTTAGGGAAACTGCAAACTCCTTGAGGGCAAGGACCGTGGCTTTTCTTCTCTGTATTCTATACCACTTAACATAAGAGAGTTTCTAGAAGGTGTACTATGAAGCAGAGCATAGACTAGTGGCTAACAAGTCTGGCCTTCATGTCATTCAACTTCTGTTCAAATTTCAGTTTTCTGTTTTACCCTGAGCGGCTTAATCTGTCTGTCTGGAAAAAAAAAAAAAAAAAAAAAAGCAGATCATAATACTTGCATCATCAAGTTGTTATGAGAATTAAATAAGACATGGAAAGTAACTGACTCAAGTCCTGGCACCTTGTAAGCACTTGGTATGTTAGATATCATTATTTTTCTATTATTATGATGATAATTCACTAGCACTATCTTGTAACGAGGTGAATTACTTTGGAAGCAGTGAGTTCTCTTTTACTGCAGATACAGTAAGTCCTTAGGTACTTAATATGTTCTTAGGTTCTTGGAACTGTGGTGAAATGACATATAATGAAACCAGTTTTACCACAGGCTAATTGAAATAAAGAAGAGCTAAGTTCCTAAGGCATCTCATCAACAAGTTGATGTGGAATGAACCCATGGACCCGCTGTATCCAAACGGCGGTAAACCCAGGAGAGATGCTGTGAAGCAGTTTTTATTTGAAAGGATTAGATGATTTCTAAGGATCCTTCCAGTCACAGAAGAGGGAAGCCATTTAAAGTGCGATCATTAGTGTTACTTCTAGCAAAGTGAATGCTAAACTATGTACATATTACAAAGAACATAAATATTTTATTCTTTGTGAGCAGTTCATTGCACAGACCCTTTTATTTGTGTTGAAACCCATATGGCCAATCAGGCCCTTCCATGGAAATCCAGCTCTTTTCAAGAGGACTAGGTTGGCCCTGCCAAAAAGGAACAAACAAAACTTTAAAGACTGTCCCAGCCCTACTGAAATGTCTTTCCCCTTTGAAAGAAGTCTATTAGTGATGCAAATGCAAAGTTATCTGCACAGATGATAATCCCAGCAAACAAAACAGTGAAACCATTAGAACTGTCTTGTGCCGCATTCAGACCCGAGAATCCTGAGAATTTGGCATTCCAGCTTTCAAAAGGCAGAGAAAGAGAGCACAAGTGACTCCTGTTTGGGATAGTTTGTTAGCTCGGCTTACCTGCATCCTGTTTAAAGAGGCCAAACAATTCTCCAAATATGGACAAGCAGAAGGAAGGCCTGTCCTCTCGGCCGCCAGCAAGTGCCTTGAACAGGCAAAAGCAGGATCCGTGGCCACGGACAAATATCTAGTCGGGAGTTTAATTCTCAAGGTACCGGAGCTATAAGGTGGATGCATCTAGAAGAAATCCAATTATAAGTATTCATTGGGGGGCAATTCGAGTAATACGCTCATATGGCTGATACTCTGAGTGAAAATCAGGCAACTGAAAGGCTACTTGTATCATTGGACAGATGGTCATGTTGCAACATCTTTTCACCCGTAGACACGCAGAGTAAAAACGTCTTTGGGGATTTGGCAACTATTCAGTTTTACCATAGGAAAAAGGATTGAAAAGATAAAAATGTACGGAGTTAACCTTAAGTAGAACGCGTGGCTATGGTTGGATTACATTTATTTTGTCCCTAACAGGTTTGATGAGATCTAGTTTCTCAGGAGCCAGCAGGCATTAGGGAACATTGGTGGTCAGAAGGTGTGGTGCTTAAAGGTATTAGGAAAGTATTTCTGAAGTGACACTCTAAAGTGGTATTGCCTAAGCGGCCATCACCTACTTGATTAAACCTTTTGGAAATGCCTAGTGGACAATTTACTTGAGAATAGAACATTAACCCTCCACACCTACATGATTTCTTGGACAGCACTGGTGTCCACACAGACTGGAGGTAACGCTGGAAATCTGGGTCTTGAGCAGGGTGGGGCTGTGGGCAGGTTAAGAGCTTCCAGGTCGTCACGTGTTGACACTGCAGGTGCAGGAATGGGACTCGTCCACCCTCCACCCTCCGCCGCCTCTTCTCTGCGAGGTTGCTTGACAGCTTGCACAGTACCCGCCCCGCTTCTTTGATAATCCCGTCCTCTCCGGTGAGGAGGTCAATCGCTCCTTTAGTTCTGTGCTCCGCCCGCCTCCCACGCCCTCTCCACCGGGCTGCGCTGCGTGTTTTTGCTCCTCGGGCTTCCCATGCCCTGCCCACTCCACGCGCCTCGCTGCTTGCCCTCCTGGCCTGTCCGCTTCTGCATCCTGGCAGGCCAACACCGAGGGCCCGAGGGGTCGGGGATCGGGGCCAAGCACGGCTCGCTTTTTCTCAGGGGCTCTGCTCTGGGAAACCCTGTCCCCCACAGTTGAGCGAGTCTGCGGGGCTCGGCTGTGTCCTGTGTGCACCTGCTTCCAAAGTGGGGGGCACTGTCCATCTTGCAGACTAAAGCTACTCCACCGGTTCAGTACCGGGACCTGGTCCCGGCAAGTCAAACCTTGCCGACCAGGGGATCGGACGTGGGTAGGAGCTACTTCCCGCCGGTCCCGCCCGCCGTCCCCGGGGCAGGCCGCCCTTTGCTGGCGTCGGACGGCTGCAGCCCCGCGCAACCTCCGCCCCCGGCGCGCCGCGGCCGCCGAAAGGGCAAAGCTCGGCCGCCCGCCCCGCCGGCTGGGTCGGCGCGCGGAGCAGGAGCGCGCCCCGGCCAGGAGCGCGCGGCGCAGGGAGCGCTCCCTCCGGGCTCGCGGCTGCGCAGTCGGGCGGGAGCCGGGAAAAGGGGCGGAGGGTGGAGGGGCCGGAGCGAGGGGAGGGGGAGGAGCGGCCAAGGCGGAAGCCATGTTGGAGCTGCACCCGGAGCGAGGGGCTGCGAGCGTTCTCCTCTCCCCGTGGGTGTGACCGGGGTTCGGCGCGGCGCGGCGCGGCTGCGAGGGGCGGGGACGGTTAGCCGGGTCGTCGCCGTCGTTGGCGGCGGCGGCGGCGTGAGGAGAGCGGCGGCCGCAGCGTGGAGCCGGGCGATTGTGACCTCCGGGGGAGCAGGGGTCCGGCCGCGGCCCCCCCTCTCCGTGTGGCCCCCAGAGCGCCCCCCCTCCCCGGCCCGGGAGGGAGGCGGGGGGCACCCGGGCCCGCCATGAACCCCGGCTTCGATCTGTCCCGCCGGAACCCGCAGGAGGACTTCGAGCTGATTCAGCGCATCGGTAGCGGCACCTACGGCGACGTCTACAAGGTAAAGGCGCGCCGCCGGGGACCGGGGTCCCGACCCGCCGCGGGGAGGCGGGGGGCGGGGGAGGGGGCGCGGCGGGGCCGGGGCGGCGGGAGGCGCTGGCGCCCGGGGCTGCGGGGGAGGAGGCGGAGCGGGTGCCCGGGCCCCGCTGCCTGGGCGCGAACAAAGGGCCGAGCGTCTCCCCCCGGGACCTCCCGGTGCTTACCTGCGCCCGCCCTGGACGCGCGCCCCGGAGGGCTGCCCTGAGCGGCGCGGGCAGCGGGGAGCGGGCGGCTGTGCGCCTGGGCGCGCGGAGGGGCTGGGCGTCCGCTGCGCGCGCGGTGGGGTCGCTGCGGCGGACCAGCCCGCGGGGCTTCGGCGCGTGTCGGACCCGCGTGCTCCCGACCGACCCGGCCAGACCCGCGGTGCCCCCGCCAGGCCCCGGTGTGGCTACCACGCTGGGCGGCTTCCACCGACGGCCCCTCCGTTTTCAGTCTTTTAGCCTCGGCGTACCAGTTAGTTGTCTTTTTTTCTAAGCAACGCCTCTCTTTTGTAAAAGCGATCTTGTTCGCATGATTTTATTTTTTTAAGGAAAGAGAAACTTTTCTCCAAGTCCAGCTGGACTTTGATGCCGTATTAAAATTGTGTTTGTTTTTTCCCCCAGTGACCCCATAGGTCACTGAAAACAAAAACAACAAACAAAACAAAAACCAACAACACCCCCGGATTAAATACTTGGGAAAGGTCCTGGTGCGGTAAGGTTAGAAGTCAAAGCCCGTGATGTGGGAAGTAAATCACTCTTCCCTGGCCAGCTCCGCTCTTGGCCTGGCGGAGACTGCCCAGAGGGGGGGAGGACGGTGCCAAGCGTGGTAGCAGAGTCTTGATTTAGTTGTGGATCCTCTTACTGGTAACCAAAGTGGAACAACTCGTGTTTCACGCAAACCTGAGGATGCACAAAGCTTAACTCGGCTTTGCACACGTTTAAGCAATAGGTTTTTTTTTTACTTTGACTCCAATGTCATGCATATTATTACTTAGCTATTTAATACGGTGCAGCCAGTATTCTGCGTCCGTCTTGTTTTGTGGATGGTTTGCTTTCCACCATCACTTAATCACTTTCCCCCGGCAGACAGGTGTATCCTTGCCACACCTGCGATGTATAGGGCACGGGGCCTCAAAGCTCGTGGGTTGTAACAAAGACAGACATGTTCCCACTTGGAGTTTGTAATTTGGGTGGTGGGGGGGCAAGAACAGCATTAAACAGCCATTTACTTTACTGCAGTTTTATTTTGTGCTGCAGAGGAGAAACGATTAAGATTAGGACTGTGAGAGCATGTAACATGGGGAGTCAGAGGCAATGGGGAGAGGGAATGACGCCAAACAGAGCGCATTCTTGTGAAGGCTCTGAGTCCCGAGGTGGAGGTAAGGATTTGAAAGGATGCCTGTGCGGCCTGAGCGTCAGGACAGGGAGGGGCCTTAGACCACCACCTGGCCTCTTAGATCTTGTAAGGAGGTCAGACTCCTCCTTAGGACAGTGGAGAGTGAAATTAAGTTTGGATTTTT
>PVJC01004702.1:0-62482 GCA_004026665.1 Murina feae | reverse complement strand
GCCGAGCCGGGCCACGCCTCTTCCCCCAGCGCCCCCCGCCCCCGCCGCAGCGCCGCGGGCCGGCTCAGGAAAGCCGCGGCGGCGGGGGAAGATGGCGGCGGCTGTCCCGCAGCGGGCCTGGACCGTGGAGCAGCTGCGCAGCGAGCAGCTGCCCAAGAAGGACATTATCAAGTTTCTCCAGGACCACGGTTCCGATTCGGTACCAGAGGCGGCGGGGTGGCCGGGCTGGGGCGGCCGAGGGACGCCTCACCCCCCCGGAGATGCCGGTGGATGCCGTATTCCTCCGATCCCCGCCCTCGCCCCGCGGCCGCTGGCCTGGGAGGCCGGGGCGGCCTCGTGCGCCGGGCATGCGGCTCCCGCCCCGGAGCCGGGCCTGCTGTGCGGGCGGAGCCGCTCTGCGCCGGTGGCGCGCGGGGAGCAGTGCGGGCGGAGGCCGCGCCGAGGGAGCCGGGAGGGCCGGGCGCCGCGGGCGGGGCGGGGCGGGGCGGAGGAGACCTGGGGGTGCGGGCCGCTGGGGACGTGGGGAAGGCCGGGGCTTCCGCGGGAGCCTCGTGTGCCACCTGCTTTTCTCATCGGTTACTAAGACCGAACGCTAACGCGTGTGATTAAAAAAAAATTGGTGGGTGTCGCTTCCAACTTTTGAAAACGCGGACTCTTTCCACGACCTTTTCACCTTTCCGTGCGGCCGAGCGTGTGCGGCTCAGGTACCGCGGCTCCGTTGGGATGAACAGGCGAAGAAGTGTGCTGCTCGCGGTTGACAGCCTGCGCCCTGCGTTCTTTCAGCTTAGTCTCCATCTTACCCGTGTCTTGTCACGAGTCGTTCCTTGAGACTCCTTTCCTTGAGAAACTAAGGCCGTCCACGCGTCCTCAGCCCAACGACTGTCCCGTGGGCTGTGCCGCTGAGAGAAGCGGCCGTCTGTGTCTGGTTTCTCCACAGTTTTCTTACTACCTTGTGCGCTCGCATTTAGAAATACTGTGCCTGGGTTCTTGGGAAGATTGCAGATTTTTACCTGGAGGGGCGTAGGGTTATTCTCCAACTCCCGTCCCCAAGCTCCTGAACAAGCATCTTGGCGTCAGTAAATATTTGTACCTCGACACTCAGTGTTTGGGGATGCAAGGATGGAAAAGAAAGACCGTGGACCAGGGATACCATTTTAGTAGAATTATTATTTTATTTTATTTTTAAATATATACTTTATTGATTTTTTACAGAGAGGGATAGAGAGTTAGAAATATCGATGAGAGAGAAACATCGATCAGCTGCCTCCTGCACACTCCCCACTGGGGGACGTGCCCTTGACCAGAATGGAACCGGGGACCCTTGAGTCCTCAGGCGGATGCTCTGTCCACTGAGCCACACCGATCAGGGCTAGTGGAATTATTTTAAACCAATTCATAGCTGGAATAGAGTAGGCATATCATTTATTAACATGTCATCCCTCAATACTGTGCTTCATAACATTCTTGTAAACAGATCATCCCACTGTGGTATCTAACGTATAACTGGCCAATTTTAAGAGACTTGAAGGTATTTTTTATAATTCTTTTAAGTGCATATTCTCCACTGTTCACTCACATACTTGAACCTGTACTTGATATTCACCAGTTTATAGATCGTAAGATATCAAAGAGATACTTGTATGTTGAATATTTGGAACATTTTCTAAAGAAATCACAAGAGTACTAAAGCAACTGATTACTTCTGTTTAGTTAAAGTAGCCTTTGTCATTTAGAACATTTCTCTAGAAGTGTTAGAGGGAAAATACCATAGAATAGTGTTAGAAAAATTGCTTTATCAAAAGGTTCAAAGAGAGAACTGAAAAAATAAGAAAATGACGAATCAAGCAAGTACCACAAGACAGAAAAGGAAG
Organism: Murina feae; assembly: GCA_004026665.1. NCBI lineage: Eukaryota > Metazoa > Chordata > Mammalia > Chiroptera > Vespertilionidae > Murina > Murina feae. Next base: position 60,611 of record PVJC01004702.1, on the reverse strand, counting down.
CATTAAAATCCCCATGTTACATGATTTTGAATTGAAGTTAAATAATTTTGATGACTTAATATTTCAATAGTTTTTGGTGTCCATTTACCAATTTATTCTTATATTTGAGAGAAAGGTAATTGTGGATTATCCTTACAACAACCCTCTGACATACATGCTATTACTAATCTTCCACTACGATATAGAAACTGAGTCTTTAGGAAAGCTCAGTCCCTTGTTGAAAACCAGCTAGGATTTTAACCCCAATGGTCTAACTCCACAGCCCATAAATGTAACCACTGACTATCCAACACTGTGTAGCAGTGCTTCTCAGCCTGCCAAGAATGGATGACAGATATGTCGAAATAGCTGTGCCTAACATAGCTGGAGGCTCCCATTGTGCCAGAAGCAGCTTTGCCCAGTTACCAAAGTGTGCTTGCTGTATAAATGTGCTTTTCTGTGAGCTCTGATACAGCACTCACAGTGTGATCCCTGTATAATATTACAGTCCTAGACTTGTAAGTCTTACAAGTACTCTATGTTTTTATCAGTCTTCTTTAAATTTTTTTGTTATGAAGTAGGGTATAAAATACAATATTTCATTTGTTCTATCATTAGTAGTACTGTTGAAAACAGCGACTAATATAAAGATCATTTTGTAATTTTAGACCCTTCTTATATAAGGAAAATCATTTTGACTAACCAGCTTTTTTCTTTATAGTTTCTTGCAGAACATAAGTTATTAGGAAACATTAAAAATGTGGCCAAGACTGCTAACAAGGACCATTTGGTTACAGCCTATAACCATCTTTTTGAAAGTAAGGTGAGTGTTAATTATATTTTACTAGTGGCCTGGTTCACAAAATTCATGCACAGGGGGTGGGTCCCTCAGCCCTACCTGCACCCTCTCCAATCTGGGAACCCTTAGGGGATGTCCTGCTGACAGTTTAGGCCTGCTCCCTGTGGTTCTCTGCTCTCTGCAAACCTGCCTGCTTGATGCCACTGCAGGCCCAAATGTCTGCTCTCTGTGTGCAACTACTTGCCCTTTGACACCATGGCCAGGGGCAAGCAGGGCCCTGCTGTCTGCTCTCTGGCTCGCTGTTGGAGGAGCAAGCAGGGCCTTGGTGTCTGCTCTCTGTGGGGGCCTTGCAGGGAACTGCTTGCCCCTTGCTGCCTTGTCTGCTCACTCACTGTGGGGTATGTTCCCACCCCACCCCCGGCCACTTGTGTGCATGCCAGCTCGGAGCGCCTGGGTCCCGGGGATGTTCCCGTCCCTCTCCCGGCCACTCGGCGCCTGCGCGCATAGGTCCAGAGTGGCTGGGGCATTCCAGGACTATAGGCTCAGAGCGGGCCTGTTTTGTGCCTGCACGTGCAAGCGGCAGTCCCACCCCCAGCCGCTTGGTGCCTGCATATGCAAAGTAATCCAACATCTTTGTCAGGTTAGTTTGCATACTCACTCCTGATTGGTTGTGGGGCATCGTGAAGGTACATATGCATATTTCTCTGTTATTAGTGTAGATTGCCAGAATATTATTTTGAATGTTTCTCAAATTTGAATGCATTTATTTGCAGAATATGTTGAGGTTTTTTACACCTGCAAATTTTCTTAATTATAACCATAAATATACTGGCTGTCAAATCTGGTCTGTAGTTTACCAGGATGTTTTGATATTTTGAAAGGGACCAGATTTTTAAAAAAATTCTCTTGTCATTTAAGACAACAAATTCTTTTTTTTTCTTTTAACAAATTCTTAAGGGCATTTAAAAATTATAAATCCAAAGTAAATCCCATTTCATTAATGAACTTAAAGTAAGTTAGACTTATGCTGAGCCTTTAGAAAACCAAATTTTAAGACATTCCCTACTATGTGTTCACTATGAGATGACCATCTCTCACAAAGAAGAATATTGAGCAGTTGTTTGAATAATATTTATATCTGTAAGTTATGATTCTCCTTTCTGAATTTATATTGTGAGATGGTTTGAGAGTCATAATGTGTTCATTAAAATGCTGAACGTAAGATTCTTTGTTCTTAGGCAGTTTGTATTTATTTACATTTGAATAGTGTAACCTATATTCATGGTGCAGGTAGATGTTCATTTAAGTGAAGCTGAATATCTAAATGTCTCTCCTAGCTTTTAGGCAATCCTGAATATGATAAACATTAAAATATTTCCCCTACAGCGTTTCAAGGGTACTGAAAGTATAAATAAAGTGTCTGAGCAGGTGAAAAATGTGAAGCTTAATGAAGATAAACCCAAAGAAACCAAGTCTGAAGAGACTCTGGATGAGGTTTGTATATTATATTTTCTTATTTGTTTCTCATGTGAATTTGAGAAAAGTATTTTGCAGCCCTGATTTCTCATAGTGAGAGGTAGTTGAATATGGCCACTTAACAGTAAGCCAAACACTAATTTGTAGTGTATTTCCTTTAGGTGTACTGAATCAGAAAAAGGCCTAAGCTGTGGGGGCCTCGAGGGGAAGCCTAAGAACCAGTGCTTTGCAGTCAGGAAGCCTTTCCTTTGCTATACCTCTAGCTTTGTGTTTTTTTGTTGTTTTTTTAAATCCTCACCTTGGGATATTTTCTTTGATTTTTAGAGAGAGGAAAAGTGAGGGGGAGAGAGAGACCTCAGTGTGAAAAAGAAACCTCGATTGGTTGGGGCTGGAAATGGGCCCTAAAGATAGGTAGGTGCCCTGACCAGGAATCAAACCCGGGACCTTTCTGTGTACGGAATCATGTTCCTTCCAGCTGAGCCACACTGGCCAGGCCTAGCTTTTCTTTTTATATTGCCTCTGTCTCTCCAGAACTTCTGAGCTTTCAAAGCTATTTTAAGATCCTCATTTTATAACCAAGTTGGACTGAATGAAAGAAACTTCATTTTGGTTATTTTTAGCTTTTTCAAATGTACATAGTGTCCTTGGCAATAGAAATAGTCCAGGCCTGCCTGCAGGGTATAAATTCATCTTCTAATTTTTACCAACCCAGGTTTTATATTTTGGTACAAAGATTTGAAGAATCAGATAAAATCATTTCTGCAAATGGACAGCCTTCATGGAGCTAAGGAGAGCTTTTAGAACAGCCTCAGTAGAATCAAACTAATTATAATCTTGCCACTTCAGATAATAACTAAGCTCACTCATTCCCGGCAGTGTTAGTATCAGTGTTAATAACCTAATAATAATATTATTAGTTATTGTAAAGAAGTGTAGCCTATTAATAAGGTGAAGCATTTGGGTATTAATGGAAAGAGTATAAATAAGATCAGGTATAAAAGTGTAAATGTTTTATGACTAAAGCTACTTAATTTGCATAACCTTTTCCTGTTGGTTGAAAAGCAAATATTAATGTTTGTGGAAAGGCACACACAATCAAGCACTTTTGAGGTTTATCACAAGTGTATAATTTAATACATGTTATCTTTGGCAAATATTGAGCAGCTAATAAGGTAAATAGAGGTATAATGATTACTAAAAGGGCTGCAAAACAATTGGCAACATAGTTTACCTTACAGAAAATTAGAATAAGGGAAGTGTGTCGTTAAAAGGTTAAAAGAGTCTCACAAATAAAGGTAAAAGGAAATAAGGGCTGGAGACAATCCAGAGAGATCCTGTGAGGGTCCTAAGCTATATCCTTATATTTATTTAAGACCTCTTTATTTTTAATTTTTGGATCCGTGAGTTAATGTCATGTCATAACAACTAAAAATAAAGTGTAAGTGAGAAACCAAGATGGCGGCATAGGTAAACACCGGAATTGCTGCCTCGCACACCCATTTCAAAACCACAACGAAAAGAAAAAACGGACACCACTTAGACCCACAGGAAGGCTGGCTGAGTGGAAATTCTACAACTAGAAAGAGACTGAGACTCACAGGAGGTGCACAAGTAAAGTACAGAGGTACGAAGGCATGTGTTGCGAAGTGGGCTCGTGGAAAGGGCTGGCAGCTGAGGACATGGTTGTCTTTTTCGTACCGGAGGGAGGTACAAGCTCCCGACAGCTCTGAACTCCAGTTCCGGGCGAGTTTCTGGGGACCCAGACTCATACTTGGAGAAGCTGGACTGTCTGACACCGGGAGAATCTCCAGAGAGGCTCTCCCGGCAGTGCCGAGGTTCACTGAGACCCGGTGCCTCTTAGATTTTCAGTATCTTGCTCTCTCTTCTTCTGGCAACTCTATAGTTCTGATGTTGGTATGCTTGAAGTTGTCCCAGAGGCTCCTTACACTATCTTCATATTTTTGGAAATATAAAAAATATTTTTAGGCAATTCTGAATATGAAAATATAAAAAAAAAGAATAATATACAGAGAATCTGCCATAGCTGTTTGCTCCGCCCTGATGATTCCCCGAGACCCCACCCCACCCAAGCTGCTCACAGAGGCTTTTGCATATAAAAGGCTGGGAAGCCTCAGGCAAAAGCTAAAATAGCATCTGCTTAGAAATAAATCCAAGAGCCAGTGTACCCAGTGGTCAAAGCAGGACCACCCAGACTATAACTCCTCGGATCCATAAGGGAAACACTCAGGGGACCGACTCAGTGAGCACCAAAGCCCCACTGAAGCAAGTCTTACCCCATAAGGGTGTCTCCAGCACAGAAGTTCTCCCGCCATAGACACAGCTGATTCTCACAGCCAAGTGGCCTGGAGGTCACTTCTTCCCAGTGATACCAACAATAATCAAGGCTTAGCTACAACAAGACTGTGCACAAAGCCAAAAAGCGGTGCAACAAGAATGTCCACCTCGGGTAACTGGGAAGGCTGAGCCACTGGGCCCTATAGGACACCTAGCACAGAAAGCCACTCTATCGCTCTAACTGGTTTGGCTCGGTGGATAGAGCGTCGGCCTGCAGACTGAAAGGTCCCAGATTCGATTCCAAGCAAGGGCATGTACTTTGGTTGCGGACACATCCCCAGTAGGAGGTGTGCAGGAGGCAGCTGATCGATGTTTCTCTCTCATCAATGTTTCCAACTTTCTATCCCTCCCCCTTCCTCTCTGTAAAAAAATTAATAAAATAATATATTTTTTAAAGAAGAAAGCCATCTATCAACACAGAGAAGCAGCCAAAATGCAGAGACAGAGAAACAGGTCACAAATGACAGAAATGGAGGAAAGCAAACAACTGGATATAGAGCTCAAAACCATGGTTATAAGGTTTTTCAAGAATTTTCTATAGACCTCTGATAAATTTAGAAAGGACCAGATAGAAATTAAGCATACACTGACCGAAATAAAGAATAATTTACAGAGAACCAATAGCAGAGTAGAGGATCGCAAGAATCAAATCAAAGATATGAAATATAAAGAAGGGAAAAATACCCAACTGGAAAAGAAAAAAGAATCAAAAAATATGAAGATAGTGTAAGGAGCCTCTGGGGCAACTTCAAGCATACCAACATCAGAACTATAGAGTCGCCAGAAGAAGAGAGAGAGCAAGATATTGAAAACCTATTTGAAGAAATAATGACAGAAAACTTCCCCTACCTGGTGAAAGAATGGACATACAAGTCCAGGAAGTGCAGAAAATCCCAAACAAAAGGAATCCAACAAGGACCACACCAAAACACATCATAATTAAAATGCCCAGGGCAAAAGACAAAGAGAGAATCTTAAAACCAGCAAGAGAAAAGCAGTCAGTTACCTACAAGTGGGCACCCATACGACTGTCAGCTGATTTCTCAACAGAAACTTTGCAGGCCAGAAGGGAGTGGCAAGAAATATTCAAAGTGATAAATAGCAAGAACCTGCAACCAAGATTACTTTACCCAGCAAAGCTATCATTCAGAATTGAAGGTCAGAGAAAGAGCTTCACAGATAAGAAGAAGCTAAAAGAGTTCACCACCACCCCACCAGTATTATATGAAATGCTGAAAGGTATCCTTTGAGAAGAGGAAGAAGAAGAAAAAGTAAAGATAAAAATTAAGAACAACAAATACATATCTATCAACAAGTGAACCTAAAAATCAAGTGAATAAAAAAATCTGATGAACAGAATAAACTGGTGAATAGAATAGAGTCAAGGGCATAGAAAGGGAGTGGACTGACAATTCTCAGGGAGTAAGGGGTGTTGGGGGTGCAGGAAGAGGCTGGACAACAATCATACACCTATGGAGGAGGATAGTGGGGGGGAGTACTGGGAGGAGGGGAGCTATTGGGAAAAAAAGGAACAACTGTAATAATATTAACAATAAATAAAAAAAATAAAGTGTAAGTGACCGCTATTCTTGACCATAATCTTTTGTCATACAAACTGAATTACTCCCACTGGTTTTCATCTTGCATTTGCAAATAATAGCCTTCAGGCTTTTGTGATCATGTTCCTCTTAACATTTTTTAAATATAATTTTATTGATTTTTGAGAGGAAGAAAGAGAGAGAAACATCAATGATGAGAATCATTAATCACCTGCTTCTTGCATGCCCCCTCCTGGGGATCGAGCCTGCAACCCGAGCATGTACCCTGGACTGGAATTGAACACAGGACCCTTCATTCCACAGGCCAACTCTCTATCCACTGAGCCAAACCAGTTGGGGCAGGACGTCTTTTCATTTAATTTCATTTAGCTGGCCATCCTGAACCTAATTATGTGCTCTGATTGTCTTCCTAGCACCTGGATTCCATAGGCTCTGGGCCAGCACTTTGCTGATTTCTGCTGTCTGCTTTCTCTGTTCATGCCTAGTGACTATTGAAGTGTAATTCTAGACTAATAGACTTACTGAAGATCCTTGAGCATGGTATGGTTTGCAGAATATTACTTTAGAAAATTTACTAGAATAACCATTTTGTCCCTGGCTGGGTTTTCTCAGTGATTAGAGCACTGGCCTGGGGAAGGCTTAGTATGATTTTTTTTTAAAGGATGTAAAAACCTCAGTATTTTTTATATTGACTACATGTTGAAATATGTTGGATGTATTGGTTTAATGTGGAATTAAACAGCTTAAAATTACCTTTGTGACTCTCATTGTATTTCTACTGGGCAGCATGCATGACATTCAGAGTCTTCCAGTGTCTGTCCCCTGTCCAGCTTCAGATTTACTATTTCTATAGAAATACTCTTCAGTCACAAATGACTGTTCATTGTCTACAAAACTGCCCTTTCCCACTTCCATCCTTTATTACTTACTTAGTGCCTCTTTTAACTTCCCTACTTGTCAGTTCTGTATCCACATTATCTTAGCATCCTGTGCTTCCTCTACAGGTCTTACAACATATGTAATTATAGACATGTCTATACTCTTCTAGAGGGACGGCCAGTACCATGTCTGCCAATTCACCTATGTATCTCTAGTTTCTAACACATAGGACATGCTCAGATATTCCTTAAATTAATAATAGGAACAGTTAGGTAATATATTCTCATTGTTAGAGGCTATGATGTTATCCAGTTCATTGTAATTGAATGATTACTCTCAAAGTCCCTTTATCTCTGAGTCTGGAAGTACCTAGCTCAGACCCAATCTTGGAAATATAGTTCTTTTCATCACTTGGGACTAAAAAATTTTTGCAAAGCCAGGAAATTACCTAAGAGCCAGGTTCATTCAAGCATATAACTCTGCAGAACAGCCTAAGAACTAATTTGACTTCTCACCATGAACCAACCAGATTCTTGCAATGAAACCCAAAATCAGATTAAAAATCAGACTAAATAACTAGAGCAGCATTTCTGAAAGTGTGTTATGTAAGTCCCAGAAGTTCGAGATTGTTTTCCTGGCATCATTAAAACTTGTATATGTGTCTCCTACTGTAAGATTCATAGTATATATTATTAACTAATGACAGCTTTGAAAAGTCTTGCAGAATGGAAGTATATTTAACTTTGAATCATGTTTTCCAAACTTAATTACATTAGACTCCTTTTCTTCTAACAGTGTTAGCAATGTCAAGGAACAAGTGATCCATAAAAGACACTTTGTGAAACACTGAAATGGAAGCTATTAGTGGGTATTGGGCACTTTCATTGTTAAGACTGAACCATAACCACCAAATGTGTGTTTGAATTATTATTCTAGGACCACTAATGTAGATAACACAACATGCCCATGTAACAACAAATAGGAAAATAATAGAATGACATTAAGATTTAATTAAATGTAGTTTTTGTTCTCTACCTTGCCTTTCAAATATTATGTAATTTACATATTCTCACATAATAAACTAGAGTCCCAAATTAGTGCTCCACTGGGGTCCCTTGGCCTGGACTCTCTGACTCCCCCCCCGAGGGGTCCTGGATTGAGATAGGGTACAGGCCAGGCCAAGGGACCCCACTGGTGCACAGAGCTGTGGAGGGACTCTGTAGGTTGGCTAGCTAGGGTGGGACTGTGGGAGGGCTCCCAGGCATGTCCGGCCTGCCTCCCTCAGTCTCAATTGGCCGGACCCCAGCAGCAAGCTAACTTACTGGTTGGAGCATCTGCCTCCTGGTGGTCAGTGCATGTTATAGTGAGCAGTTGAGCAGCCTTAGCACACCATTAGCATATCATGCTTTGGTTGGTTGACTGAACTACTAGACACTTAGCATATTAGGGTTTTATTCTATAGGAAGATATATGTATTCATTCCATTTTGTAGCTTTAAATTTTTTTTATTGCCCTAGCTCATTTACCTCAGTGGATGGAGTGTTGGCCCAAGGACTGAAGGATCCTGGGTTCTATTCCAGTCAAGGGCACAAACCTCAGTTATAGGGATGATCCTCGGTCCTGGTCGGGGCACATGCGGGAGGCAACCAATTGATGTGTTTCTCTCACATCAGGGTTTTTCCTTCTCTCTGTCTTTCACTCCCCGACTCTTTCTGAAAATCGATGGAAAAACATACTTGGGTGAGGATTTAAAAAAAATTTTTTTTTTTATAATTAAAATCCTTTTTCCCCAGCACAGATCCCGATGTTGCTTACTGGTTGAGCATCTTCCCATGAACCAGATCGTGGTTCAGTTCCCAGTCAGGGTACATACCTGTGTTTTGAGCTTGATCCCCAATAGGGGACATGCAGGAGACGGCCAATCAATGATTCTCTCATCATTGATGTTTCTATCTCTCCCTCTCCCCTCCTCTCTGACATCAATAAAAATATATTTTAAAAAATTATTTCAAATTTGGGATATATCTATCTATCTATATATAAAAGTTCAGCGACCAGAACGACTGGAACAACCAGTGGCTATGATGCATGCTGCAGCAGCCAACCAGCCTAATTGGCCCCCCGGCTGGCCTGGCTCCCCGATTGGCCCCCAATACCCTGGTCAGAGGCAGGGCTGGCTGCCACCCATTCGTTGCCCCTCTCTCAGCTGACCCAGCCCCCAATTGGCCCCCAAAACTTCAATTGGGTGTGGGGCCAGCCGGCCAACTGCCCGTGACCCCTCCCTCTGCCAGCCCAGCCCGATGGGCCCCCATTGGGCAGCCAGCCAGACCCCACCTGTGCACAGATTTGTGCACCAGGCCTTCAGTATTACTAGATTTTTGTCAAGTAACTATTTTTAAGCCATTTGTTTTTCTGAAATAAAAATAGCATGCTATTGCCCTAGCAGGTGTTTCTCACTGGTTAGAATGTCAGCCCAAAGGGTCCTGGGTTTGATTCCTAGCCAAGGGCACATACCTACCTGAGCTGTGTGTTCGCTCCCCACCCCCAGTCAGGAAGTGTGCAGGAGGCAAGCAGTTGTGACTCTCTCACATGAATGTTTTTCTCTCTCCCTTCCTCTCCCTCACTTCCACTCTCTCTGAAAAAGTAATGGAAAAAACATCCTCAGGTGAGGATTAACAACAACAAAATAGCATACTGTTTTTATTTTATTTATTTATTTTATATATTTTTTTTATTTTTATTTTTATTTTTTTTCCAGAGAGGAAAGGAGAGGGAGAAAGAGAGATAGAAACATCAGTGATGAGAGAGAATCATTGATTGGCTGCTTCCTGCTTCTTGATCCCATACTGGGGATCAAGCCTGTAACCGGGCATCTGTCCTTGATCAGAATCGAACCAGGGACCCTTCAGTCCAATGGCCAGTGCTGTATCTGCTGAGCCAAACCAGCTAGGGTGCATGCTATTTTTAAATACAAAATAACAGAAAAGGATAGAGAATACAGAATATAAGTCAATACCTTGAAATGAACATATTTAACATTCCAGAATGTTTCTCTAACATTTTTATGCATATATTTACTTAAATAGTTGAGATATGACTGCAGTTAGAGCTATTTATTTTTCCCTTAATGTTGTAAGAATGTTGTAACTATTTTTTTCTTTTTGTGTTTTTTCCTTATGATTTTTCCACTATTAAAAACATCATAAAATTTTATTATCATAAAATGTGTGGTTATTTTGCCATTATGCATAATAGTGTATCTGCATAGGGTAACGGCATGAAGATTTTTTTCCTAAGATTCAAATTACTTCTTCAGTATATCTACTCTAATAAAAGAGTAATAAGGAAATTAACCATCAGTCCAAAACACCTAAGCCATGCCCACCAGCCAAGCCACGCCCACCAGCCAGTCAGAGCAGCTGTATGCAAATTAACCCAGCCAAGATGGAGGCAACAGCCACGGAGCTAGATCGTACAGGAGGGTTTCTTTAATTTTTCTAGCCAAAGGGTAATCTAATCAACGGTGATTCATATATTGTGAGGAAAGCAACTTTAGGCATATTTAACATATAGAAATTGTATAGTATCAGACATTTAGTAATGGGAAAGGAGGTAACAGATATTAAACACCTATTGTTTACCAGTTACTTACACATAACATCCCACTTAATCCTAACAATCCTCTGAAGGAAGGTATCACCTACTTGCATTTTTGCAGATGAGACTGAGGTCCAGGGAATTTATGCATCAGAGTTAGTGAGTAGTAGAAAATGAATATGAACTTGAGTTTGAATCCAAAGCCCCTATTTTTCCCATTATACCCAAGTAAAGGTTGATAATAACTTTTATTGCCGTTAATAGTTAATATTTACTGAATGCTCTATGTGCCAGGCACTATTCCAAATGACTTACATAAATTGCCTTTCTTTCACCCAGCTGATGTGGCCCAGTGGTTGAGAGGTGACCTATGAATCAGGAGGTCAAGTTCCATTCTTAGTCAGGGCACATGCTTATGTTGCAGGGTCAATCCCAGGTGGGGACGTGCAGGAGGCAGCCAATCAATTCTCTCTCATCATTGATGTTTTTATCTCTCTCTCCTCCTTTTCTGTCTGAAATCAATAACAAAAAATATTTTAAAAATTGCTTTTTTTTCCTACTCTATATTTACGTTTTTACATTTTTTTCCTTTAAAAAAATTTTATCATTTTTCCATGATAGTTTGCATTCAATATTATTTTGTATCAATTTTAGGTGCTAGACTTACCATAAATGTTCTCGGCCCCATGCGATCCATGGTACATGGAGCTCAGATAAGCAAACAAAAGCATCTTCAGCTCAGTGTATATAACAGATGGTAGAGTTCAGGTATTTTAATAAAAGTGTCTTTCATAATATAAAATAACCTTTAAATTTTATACATGGACATGACCTTACCATCATAAAATTCCATAAAAATATTCGCTCTACACTCTTGAAATATAATAAAATACTATTTTAATACTATTGTCATCAGAAATAGTTAAAATGGGAGCAAGCATACAGACCTGGAGTTTGAATTACTTTCCAGCAGTTGCTAGCGAAAGGTCTGTCTGTCATCACGACCACACAGCAGCAGCAGCGCCATGCAGGGTACAGGGTGCAGGCCCAGGATGAGAAGCCTATGGGAAGGCTCCAGCAGGCACTGAGCAGCAGTGGGAGATCTGGGTGGGCCACCGTGAACCTGGGGGGTCACTGAGGTGACAATATGAATCCTTCCTGCCATGCATTGGGCCACCATGTTCTGCCAATGAAACAGGTGGCCCTGGGCAAACCCTGGGGCTTCTCTCAGCCTCGGTTTCCCCTGGATGTTGGAGAGGGACTGAATTAGTGGTGTTGGAGCATGTTTTTAAGCAGTTGAACTCTATCTCAATTGGGAGTTCAACTCTTTAAGCAATTACAGTGGAGCTCTTTGGGTTCAGGAGTATCTCTGGCTCCATGGAGCACTGGCTTGAACACCACAGGGATGAGATCATTCCTAAAACCTTCCACATTAAGTTTTGTGTTTCTATTTGCCACAATATGCCTTTTTCACTTCCCTTTAAAGCACTGATAGTTTCTGGCTGCTAGCACTCCACAGTGTTTTGTTTCTAATCCTCGCCTGAGGATATGCTTTGGGACTTGAGAAAACCGGTGTGAGAAACGCCGATCAGTTGCCTCCTGTATGTCTGTGCCCCGAAGTTGGATCCCACAACCAAGACACGCACCGTATCCTGGGGTGTGTCTGCCGCGAGCATGGGAGTGAGGAGGGGTTTCCTGTCCTGGGTTTTGCCTCCCACCAGGTTCCAGGCTCTTGGAGCATGTGCTAATCCCCAACCCCTGGGTTCAGGGACGGCGCAGGAGTCTGTGGAGTGACAGAGGGGCGGGTCCTGGGCTGGGGGGCGGCGATTCCTCTGGGGCACACAGTCCCCAGGGGTGGTGCACATCCCTCGAGGGGCTCTGCACGGACACCACTTGGCCCTGCGGGTCAGAATCTGGGTTGTGAAAGGTGAGCCTCACCCCAGCTGCCGCCGGGACTGGTGGGACCTGGCCCACAGGGTCCTCTCCCCGCCGGGGGCACCTTCCCTTATGGCCATGGAGGGTGTGTCAGGGTGCGAATGCAGGCAGTTCTTGCGGTCTGGCCTGACCCCCAGCTTCTGCGGAACCACTGCCTCTGACCGGCCACGCACAGCGCTAAGTGCTGGGCAGCGGTCGATTGGACACGGAGGCCCTGCAGAGCTGCCGCCCGCGCCGCTCGGTGGCTGCCAGCTTCCATCTTGGCTGGTTTAATTTGCATACAGCTGCTCTGATTGGCTGGTGGGCATGGCTTAGGCATCCTGGAGAGACGGTTAATTTCCATATTACTCTTTTATTAGAGTAGATGTTTAGTAATGATAAAACCACTGAAATCTTTAAGAAAATGTAACAGTGCTTTATTTAATGCCTTATTATTTTAATGGAATATAATATTTCTAACCTTGGGGAATAAGTGGATTCGTTTTATGGTTTGTTGAATAATTCACAGAATTGTCAAAAAAACACACACTGGTTTCCAAGAAGCTGAAAGTTATTGGAAATTAAATTATAAACATCCTAGTTACTAATATTCTCATCACAGGCTTGAATTGAGATAGTGACTTCAACTCATAGAGTTGAACCAAAGGCAAAATAGTTTACCAGATCTATGAAACTCTGTGACCAGACTTAGGTCACAACTATTAGGCTATTGATTGATTTTAGAGGGAGAGAGAAACATGTATTTGTTGTTCCATTTATTTATGCATTCATTGGGTGATTTTTTTAAAATTGCTTTTGAGGGAGAGAGAAAGGGAGTGGGAGAGAAATATCAATGTGAGAGTGAGACAAGGACTGGCTGCCTCCTGCATACCACTGAAGATCAAGTCTGCGACCCAGGTGGTGCCCTGACCTGGAATCAAACTGGCAACCTTTCAGTGCATGGAACAACACCCAAACAACTGAACCACACCAGCCAGTGCTTGTTTGTTGATTCTCATATGTGCCCTGACCAGGGATCAAACCCACAACCTTAATGTATTAGGATGATGCTCTAACCATCTGAGCTACCCAACCAGGGACAATTGGCTGTAAGTATTACCTTTGTCATCCTTCTAAAAGAAGGACATAAGTTAATATGCGTGTATTGACTGTCTTTGTTTTTAGGGTCCACCAAAATATACAAAATCTGTTCTTAAAAAGGGGGATAAAACCAACTTCCCCAAAAAGGGAGATGTTGTTCACTGCTGGTATACAGGAACACTACAGGATGGAACTGTTTTTGATACCAATATTCAAACGAGTAAGTCTAAATGTAATCTTATCTTTTTGACTTTAAGGGGTTATATTTGTAGATGAGCTGTTAGCAGTACCTTTTTCTTGGCTGTCACTTTTTTCCAGAAGTCTTTTGCACCTGTGGTTTACCTGGAAGAGGTCTCTTCAGTTCACTTATTGCCTGGGTAAATAAAGACCTCTTTGTCATTGAGAAGCAAAAACAAAGAAGCAACTGCGACTAAACTTGGTTAATGTCCCAAAGTGAAACTTTAGTATCTATACTAATAAAAGGGTAATATGCTAATTAGATTGTATATCTTCTGGACGTCCTTCTGGACAAAGCCATGGTGGCGGAGGCCAAGGCAGATGCAGTTAGAAGCGATCAGGCCAGGAGGGGAGAGCAGTTAGGGGCTATCAGGCTGGCAGGGGAGAGCAGTTAGGGAGCGATCAGGCCAGCAGACAGGTGAGTGGTTAGGAGCCAGTGGTCCCAGATTGAGAGGGATGTCTGACTGCAGGTTTAGGTCCAGTCTCTGGGATCAGGCCTAAACCAGTAGTCAGACATCTCCCAAGGGGTCCTGGAAAGGAGGGGATACAGGCTGGGCTGAGGGACACACACACACACCCTCTCCTCCCACCCCCGTGCACGAATTTCGTGCATCGAGCCTCTAGTCTATATATGTAAAAGCCAAATTATGTAAAGTGTCCCCTCGGGAGTTTGACCGACCGGGAGTTCGGTTACTTGGTATAATGTGTGCTGACTACCATGGAGCAGCGCAGAACGAAGGGAGGCCTTGGCCGGGAGCCAGCAGCCAGGGAAGGGAGGCCCTGGCTGGCAGCTGGAAGGCCCCAATTGGCCCTATCACCTGCCAGGCCTAGGGACCCTACCCATGCATGAACTTCATACACCGGGCCTCTAGTGTTCATGTAAAAAGCAGGTTACCTTGCATTAGTGGTGTAAATATAGGTCTTTTCCCCTCTCTACTGTTTCAATCATAATTATTTGGGTTTTTTTTTTAAATATATATATTTTTATTGATTTTAGAGAGAAAGGGAGAGGAGAAATAGAAGCATCAGTGATGAGAGAGAATCATTGATTGGTTACATCATGCATGATCCCTTCCTAGGTATCAAATCCACAACCCAGGCATGTGTACTCCTGGTTCATAGGTTGACACTCAACCACTGAGCAACACCAGTCAGGCCTTAATTGTTTTTATATCAAAATTTTTATTTTAAAGTATTTTTTAAAATATTTTTATTGATTTCATAGAGGAAGAAAGGAAAGATAGAAACATCAATATGAGAGAGAACCATTGATTGGCTGCCTCCTGCACGCTCCACACTTGGGATCGAGCCCGCAATCTGGTCATATGCCCTTGGCCGGAATCAAATTTGGGACCCTCCAGTCTGAAGGCCAAACTCTGCCCAGTTCAGCTAGGTTAAGAATTTTCTTGGTAAATTACCTGCCTTTCTGCATTTTTTTCAAATGTACAGTATTATAAGTTCTGAAATCAAGTTACAGACTTAAATCCCTGTGTTTTCCCATTGGAACTTAGTTTCATCATTAATTATAAGGAAAATTTATTTTACAGGTTCAAAGAAGAAGAAAAATGCCAAGCCTTTAAGTTTTAAGGTTGGAATAGGCAAAGTTATCAGAGGAGTAAGTAAAAAATGGCAGTGTGTCAAGAGATTCTGGCACATGCTACTTGTGGCATGGTACCATAAAGAATTAGGATTGGGGATGTCATGAAAACAAGCTTTGGAGTATGACAGATTTGTACTGTCATCACTAAGTGTTCTGGCACAAATTAGTAAGGTCTCTAGGTCTCAGTTTCCTTACCTATAAAATAAAGACTACAGCCTATCTCAAGGTAAATAATAATTAAATGAACATAATTTAAATCCCGTAATATAGCAGATACTCCAATATTCCAGCCTATCTCTTTTATTATCTTTTCCTTTAAAAATTAATTTGTAGTGTATGGCTTTTTAAATTTCTTTTAGATTCTTGTAAGATGTTGCATGACTGTTGTACAACTTACAATATGATCAATAAAAGTAAAATATCTGTTCCACTGAAGTACTAATAAAAGCAAGAGTTTGTTCTATATCCCTCACCTCTCACAACTTAGGCTCAAACACCAGAAAATCTTTCCAACATAAGTATAACTTTACCCAACTTTCCCTGTGGGTAACAGAAGAGTTAGCTGTACCTGACCACTGCAGTATACAAGAGATGGAAGAGTAGTACTGATTGTCAGCTTCACTGAATTGGGTTGTCATGCTAGGGCCCACTTATTATTTTAATTTGTCTTTACTTAGGACACCAAACATTAATAACTGAAACACATTTAAATCAAGTTATCAGAATCTTCAGTGTATTTAAAGTCTTTAAAATATTCAATCATATCCAGAGCCCAAAATGTAATTTGAAACTATAGGCTTAGGTTGGAAATAACCTTAATGCTACCTGATTATACTAAGTTGAGAGCAATTACTTGTCAGGTTGAGCTATTTTTCTATTTTTATAACTAAATTGCTTACTGGTAAATTCTTAGTTTATTTTCTTAATTTTCAGTATTTGACAGTCTCTGTCCCTTGAACTTTATGAAGTTCTATTTCAACAGAGTATATATTAAGTCATATATTCTATATCCTTTCATTGTATTTGACTATTTTTGGTAACTGGCTTTAAGATCCAAATTTGGACAAAATGTAGCAGCAACCAAGAAATCTCTCACTTCTTTGAGTAGTTTTACCTTCTACAAAATACATTAATGCTCTAGCATGTACTTTGTTTTTAACCATGACTATTAACAATTTGGTAATCTTAAGATACTTTTAGAGTTAGTACTTGTTAGTTTATCCTTATAAAAATAATTTCAGAAATGTGTCTTAGGATATAATAGTGTAGCAAAGAAATTATGGTGCTAATAAACTAGTTTCCATAATGTTTGTTTCCATGTTACAGTTTACAAAAGAGCTTTTACATTATATAATTTAAGGCATTTGAATATTTACTAAAAAAAAATAGTTTTAATATGTCCTTTTTACATTGAGGAAATAAAGGGCAATGATTTGAGGACTCTCCCAGGGACATTACCATTTATGACATAATGAAATCCAGTAATGTTTTTCTGTTTATAACCTTGTCTGTCTTCTGGTTTCACATGTATTTTTGAGAATCATTAGTTTGATTTTATATTCTTGCCTTTAGTGGGATGAAGCACTCTTGACTATGAGTAAAGGAGAAAAGGCTCGACTAGAAATTGAACCAGAATGGGCTTATGGAAAGAAAGGACAGCCTGATGCCAAGTATCCTTTTTTCCTTTGTAATTAAAGGAAAAACACTAAAAAGGATCACCTGAAGGTATGAAAGATGCTACCTAGGTTAACCTCCAGGTCAGGGATCCTGTTCAGACCAGAATTCCTGACATTTAGATGCTTTTGTGTCAACACCTCCAATACAGACACTACTGGAGGCCTGGTGCACAAATTTGTGCACGGGTGGGGTCCCTCTGGGTGGCCTGCAGGGATGGGGCTAAAACTCACAGTCCAACGCTGCCTGCAGCTCCTACCTGCCTCTCCCGCTTATCTTGGCTCCACTGTGCCTGCTACAGGCTCGCGCCCAATCAGTCCCCATTGGGAGAGGCTTGTGTTGCAGTAGCAGTGCTCACCAGCCATCAGCCTTGCATCTGGTGCCCTCCCAAGGAGAATGGCCTGCAGGATCCACCTGAAACCGACATCCACTAAGGGATCCCAGATTGTGGGAGGGCACAGGCCAAACTGAGGGACCCCGCTGGTGCAAGAACGGGGCATGTCCAACCCATCTTGTTCAGTCCCCAGCAGCAAGCTAACCTACTGGTTGGAGCATCTGCCTCCTAGTGGTCAGTGCATGTCAGAGCGAGTGGTTGAACAGCTGTAGCATATTATGCTTTGGTGGTTCAATTGTTCTGTTCTATTTGCATATTACCCTTTTATTATATAGGAGGATTATATATTGGTACAAAGTATTCAAACTTGAGCTGGAATCTCCTTTCTTCCTGTTACTCATGCTCTTAATTTTTAAGACTTAAACTGAGTTTTAAGTTTTCCTCTATGACAAGCAATTGTTTGAAGAGTTAAAATGCCCAATACGAACAACTGTAGCATATTGTAGAATTCAGATATGTCTCACGGTATTTTTGCTACAGTGTAATTTCAAGGCAATTATAAAAATGTAACACATGTTGGGGATTATCAGTTGTGAAATGAAGGAGAACATGGGTTCAACATACTGTAAGCTTTGGTGATCAATACTAATGACAGTGTACTTTTTTTCTGATAAAAAGAAAAAAAGAGCCATGACTCTAGACCATTCCACCAGAACTAAATGGTTACTAACAGCTAAGTGGGAAGGTAGTTTTTTTGTGGTGTTGGTTCAATTCCCATTGTAAGTTTGGAAAAAAGGTTTTTGGAAGTCCTCTCCAGTTTTATCAATTAAAATTATTTGGGAATATAATAGTCTCTTCTAAGTCTATTGAAATGGGTTGGCTAGATGCAGCTTTCCTCTCTGTGAAGCATATTAAGATCAATCAGATAAAAGTCACACTCTTCTCTAAACTCAGCATTTTAAAACTCACAGCAAATTCAGGTATTACCTCATATGAACTTTGATTTAATATATACCCAGCTAGATTGAAAAAAAATTTTTTTTTTGAGTATTGAATAACGAGTTTTCATTAAGTGCTTGCTAAATTGGGAGTACTCATTAGGCATCCAGCTAAGGAAGATCCCAGCCAAGTTAAAGCCTAGTCAGCCTATAATCTCCATTTTTTCAAAGATATCTCCATTAGGAACCACTATGCTTGGAATGTATTAGCCTCTGAATCAGCTGCAAAGCCCTATTCTTTGTAGTTAATTGCCAATATCCAGTCTACATAATTCTAATTTTAGACTTAAGATTTTGGGAATGAGAAGCAATTTTATCCTATTTACCTTAACTTATTGAACAGAATCCCACCAAATGCAAAACTCATTTTTGAAGTGGAATTAGTGGACATTGATTGAAATAGCAGTGCTTCTGATCTAAAGACATCAGCAATAGCCTTGACGAAAGTTACATAACTAATTATAGCGGGTTACTATTGTAATGGAAGTGAACTGGAAAATTCATATAGAGTTATGTTAGAACTTGTTTACTTTCTCCCCAAAATTAAGTAATGTTATAAATCCCTGCAGTTTAAAATATTTTACTACAGCTATGTAAAGTACTGGTTAAGGAGAACTTTTCCTTTTACCTCCTGTTGTAAACTAAAAGGCTCAATAAAAATGTACCCAATGTCTTGATTTGTTTGGTGGTTAATGTTCTGATTAGGTTAACCAGGACTAAGGCTTCATCAAACCAGGGAGCAGCAAATTGTTTGGACAGCTTTGCCAGACATTCATTTAAAATCTTTAAATATTTCTGTATAGTGAGAAGATAAAAGCACAGAGATTGAGAGGAATGAAAAAGATAAAAGGTCTAAGAAATTCTGACAAGAAGATTAATAGCTGAATATAACAGCTTTATATAATGTTTATACTAGGTGATCCCCTAAATAAATTCATAACAATTGATGGATGAGTCTTCAGTTTTATTACAAAAATGTAGATGATCAGTTTGATCAAAATGAAAGCTTGTTCACAAATTTACATGAATATTGTAAATACAAAGTCTTCTGAAACAACGTAACTTTTGATACAATTTTCATTTTTTAAAGGGATGCAAACATTCGATTTTCTGATTTGTAGTCTCTATGCCATGACATACTATTTTAATAGTGTGTATCTTTTCTGCAGTTAAATCAAAATTCACAGGGATAATTGAAACACACAGACAAAGCCTGGTCAATAAAGGTTAAAAATCCATTTTTTGGTGGGGTTTTTTTTTCTCTCTTTACAGAGAGGTAAATCCTTAATAACCAGCCCTTTATGTAATTTCAGAATCTTGTACTACACTGACATGATTTGCAGTCAGTTTTTTCCTACCCTTAAGGCTACAAAACTGTTGCAAATGCATTGCAAAAGAATTCTAGACCACTTAATGCAAAAATCAAAAAAATAGTTCTCCAATAAAAAGTAAACTTTATAAATGGTAGGAAATAGTATCTGTGGTAAGCTACTAAGTGACATTTTCCCTAATACTAAACAAATCATGTTACACAGAAACAGGGAAGACAAGTTGTCAAATGTGACAAGCTTATGTTTACATCTCTTGTTGAAAAAAAATAACGTTATACTTTCCACACACTCCATCTGATATTTATATTTTCCCATCAAGTTGGAGGGGGAGGATAATACTGTCCATAATTCCAAGGATTCTGGTAATTATACTGAAAGGAAAAAGCAAACACGTTAGCATACCAGAACTATGACTGAACTCGTACAAAATAATTAAAGCAGATATGTGTAAGAAAACAGGTATGTATTCACTGTAGAAATTCCAAGACATAACTACGAAGATAATGTATTACACCATCTGAAACAGAAGGCCTGTTTTTTTTTCTAAAATAAGAGACTGCTCTAATTTATGCTTTTCTAATAAAATATGAACAAAAAAATTCATTTATAATTATGTGAACTCACTTGATACCAGGCACTATAATTATATGCAGCTTGATTTGCTTGTAAATCACCATCAATCAACTGTGTAGAGGATGAAGTAGTATCTTCTGTGTGTGCTTTTTTTTCCTCTGGTTCTTCTGATCTATATAAAAGGTCAAAGTGGAACAGCTGTTACAATAAGTACTTTAACAAACAGATAAATGTCACCTGTGTACATTTATTTTACTCAACCACTCAGAATTTTATACAATTTTTTCAAATCATGAAAATAAAGTATCTAAATTACAATATAAAGGAAACAATTTAAAAATATTTATTGATTTCAGAGAGGAAGGGGAAGGGAGACAGAAACATCAATGATGAGAATCAATGATCTGCTGCCTCCTACATGCCCCACACTGGGTAATGAGCCCACCAGCTGGGCATGTGCCCTGACTGGGAATTGAACCATGACCTCCTAGTTCATAGGTTGACGTTCAACCACTGAGCCACGCTGGCCTAGCAAAGTTAACATTTAAAAATATCTGTCTTCTCTCTCTAAAAAACATATCCTCAAGTGAGGATAAATACTATTTTTCGTTAAAAGCATTTCCACAATGAAAAATGTCTTATTTTTAAACATCTTCTCCTTCTTCAACAAATATGTACATACCCATTTTCTGCTTTCCTTTTCAAAGAATCCTGTTCTTTTAGGAGTGTTTGATGCTCATCATAAGCATTCAGAAGCCTAAGAAGGAATAAAAAAAAAATCCATTGAAATATATAAAACCCAAAATGTTAATTTTTAAAATTTATTTCTTAGGAAAACAAAATATGTTGCAATAGGCATCCTTTTATTTATATATATTTTTAAATAAGCCAACAGCCAAATTTGTCCTCAGCTACCTTTTTTATTTATTTCCTTTGAGACACCATTACTCTGTACTTTTCTTCTCTCTCTTTGTGGTTCTAAGATATAGGCCTGGCTAATACATAATACCCCTGGGCCAATTAATGGTTTAGAGGTGACTCAAAGCAGGAGTCCCAGAATTTTTTATGAGCTACTGGAAAAGTGTTTTCTGTACTACAGTTGTCTAAAGCTGTCGGGATACTGGCCAGGTTTATCATTTCTAATACATGGGGAGAACCTGCCTTCGAATCGATGACACAACTAAGACAAGGATCTTGTTTTTATCCAGTGCAACATGAGACCTGACAATTCTACAGTTTGTATACTTTTGAATCTAATTTAACAATACTATTGAAGACACCTGCATTTAGGATAAAATGCTTTTAAAATTTGGCCATATGATAAACAATTAGAACTAATATAAAACTACAGTATTATTGGTTACCATTGATTAAAAAGATGTTTTAACAAAATTCTGAAGTGACATACACTGAGTGGCCATATTATGACCACCTCATCAATACTTCGTTGGGCCATCTTTTGCCTTCAATACTGCGGCGATTCTTCTTGGCATCGACTCCACGAGATTTTGAAGGGTGATGTGAAAAATCTGACACCATGCCTGATGAATAGCACTGTCCAGTTCTGTGAGATCCGATGTTTGTGGAACCAGCTGCCTGATGGCTCTTTGAACTTCATCCCACAAATGCTCAATTGGACTGAGACCTGGTGATTGTGGGGGCCACCTAAACAAGGTAGTCTCCCTCATGTTCTTGAAAGCACTCCTACACAACACAAGCACCGTGGCATGGCGCACTGTCTTGTTGGAAGAAGCCATCTCCATTGGGATACGCCATCAACATGATAGGATGAAGTTGATCAGCAATGATACTTAGGTATGTTGTGCTATTCAGATGTTTGTAATGATCTGGCCCTCTAGCAACTTCAGCACGAAATTATAGCTAATTTGCCTACAAACGTCAGGTGGTCATAATAATCTGGCCATTCAGTGTATGTAAATTTGTTAATACCAGTAATCTCAGGTCAAATGTTTACTCATTTTCAAGCACTTTAAATGGACTAATTTCCTTAAGGCCTTTAACAACCTGTGGGTTAGGTGATACAGAGAATCTCCATGTGAAAAAGTTTGAAAATAGGAATACATAAATCAGTAAGTGACAGAGCTATGATTTGTCAGACTTCAACATTAATTCTTACCAATTCATTATACTGCTACCTAAATTTTTAAGCGCCTCATTTACTTTTCACGTTATACCTTTTTAAAAATTTCAACAACATACTACCCAATACTAAAGGTCCTCCTTAACTGTATTTGTAAGGACCTAAGTGGCATCTTTGTATTGAGCTTCCAATTTGTCTGCATATTATTACCAAATTAAGATGTCATTTCATCTCAATAAAACCACTAATAGTTTCCTACTGTCAACTGTGTACTCCATGTTCTCTGAACTCAAACTAGCTTTCAAAGCACAGAACGAACAAACATCAATTCTACTACTTCAGAAAACCCTCCAATCAAGCAGGTTATTTGTATATGAATTTTAACTTGCTTTTACTTTTTATCCTCTTCTCAGTTTATCAGTATCCAGTAGTTAATTAAATGAAGCCCTACCTCCCCTATGAAGGATGATAAATCCATTCTGATCCAGAGCCTTAAAAGTTATGTTACCTCATACACATGTATATCCTCTGATCACCATCCCATCCAACTAGACTAAAAGCTAGAATTACATATTCCATTTCTTTAATTTCTTCAGTGCAAAACAAATAGAAGACATTAAATATACAGGACATGAGGTGCTTAAGAGCAGACTGTGAAGTAGGTTCTAAATCCAGCTGGCACAATATTAATAACTAATCCCAGATGCACAATATAATAGCTCAGTGACCTTGGAAAAAATCTCTAATTTTTCTTTAAACCCGGTTTCATTCATTGAAAGAATAACAGTACCTATACCCCCCTCATCAGATTGTTATGTATTTTACATTGGATAATTTTTATAAAACATTTAATTGAAGCCAAGCACATATATACCATTTATTAAAATGTAACTCACTTTAAATGATTTTTAGTTTAAAATTTTACTAAGCCATCAAGAATGTATGCACACACATGTAAATACGCAGACACAAAACTAATTCCTATTTTATCCACAGTTGTTTCAAGGGAAGTAACTCTAAATTAGAATAGAGAAGGCACATGTCTAACAGGAACTGGGATATTTCCTTACTAGAATCATGAAGAATGGAATTACAGCCAATACTCTTAATAAATTTCTACACTATTTTGCAAGTTTAAATCTTAAACTTGTCGTTTTCCCAAATCCCCTCGAGTGAATCCTTATACCATCCTCAACTTTCAGCCTTTTACAATGCTCAAAGATGAGGCCATGAGGTATCATCTGCAGAATTATGTCCATCTTCTTTTCCAATCTGAAATACAATGGCATTCTTCCAGATTAATCCATCCACCTTTAGTGGCCTATATATCAAATGTTTCTGTGTTTCAAGGTTCAATCCTTAATCCATTTCCTTTTTCATGGGATTGCTGCTTCCTGCCTTCCCTCATCCACTCATTGTTTAAATTACCATGCTAAAATTTTAAGAATAGTTTGGAAGGAAATAAAAACCGTATGTCCTACGATTAAGCACATACATACATTTGCAAAACTGAATTACCCCAGATACACTTGATGAAAAAGTATTTTAAATTTAACAATATATTAACTTGTACTAATCATCAAATTCCCAACCAAAACTATCAATGCTCATTTACTATTCAAATAGATAATATGTAATAAAGATCTTACTTATTAACATCTGAACCAAAATCTTCAAGAAATTCCACTTTTCTCTGAGAAAATGTAATTCTCATTTTAACAGGTAATGACCCATGTATAGCTTTGTCAAAACAATTTAGGATATTTTCTTCATTTTGTTTGAGGTCACCACTATATTCCATTTCAAGTAAATTGAGGTATAACTTTGTGTTCTCCTGTGTAAAAAGTAGTATCATTAATAATATTTCTAAAATATTTTGATTAGACCACAAATACTTAAAATGCCCTAATTTTGATGTCTCAATTTGAAAAATTCAATATTGAAAATTGTGTATTAAAATGTAACTTGTGTTAAATGTTTCAGCATTAACTGAATAAAAACCAATTAGCACACTGATAGCACATCATCCTAGTATTTCCCAAACAATTTGTAAATTGTTCAATGCCAATAAATTAAAGCCCTATATTCTATATTGAGTTTAATGTGGCTTGACTTACCATAATAAATATAAACTAAAACATGAAAAAAATGATCTCTGTACTTCTCAATAAATTAAATCTTTACAACTATAGATAATTATCTTAAACAGCTGGAAGCAAACAGTTATAAACCTGTCTTATACAGATCTGAGATCAGCTAAAAATGTAAAAAGTGAGCTATTTCCCATAGTGCCTATCAACTGATATATAAAAAGGAGAATAATCCTTTGGAAAAGGAGAATAATCTCACTGCTACAATCCTGTAGGATAGCTAACTGCCATGCTTTTGTTCTCCCAAGATCCTCTACTCTACTTAATAATCAGTAAATCTGCTATACAATTTCTTAAATGTGGAGAAAATAGAATGTAACAATGTCTGCAACCTTTTAATTGATTTTTTTTTAAGAATGGCAACATCAGCTTAGAGGAACTGTTGTCTTCATTTCGTAATTAAATATATTACATACAGACCAAATCTTTCATCATAGTTGCCAAAGAAACAGAACAAAAAAATGACCACTGGTTTTTCATGTAAGATAATCCAAAAACACAAATACATACTTTGTCTCTTTCAATTGCTTCCAAAAGGACCTTTTTTGATTTTGCAAAGTTTTTTTGTATTTTGAAAAGATGCCGGGCTAGTTTAATAGCATAAAACGACGATTCAGTATTCGATTTGGCGTTCTTAATAGCATCTTGAAGCAAATGTTCAGCTTCTTCCATATTTCCATGTCGTCGTTCTAAACTTACTCTTCTCAAACGAACCATTGCCAATCCTAGAACACATTCTTCGAATGTTCTCAAGATATTCCTGGCTTCATTAATATTACCTAGAAATAATAATTAAATGTTTATGCTGTTGTTTAAACTTTTGAAATATCCTTTAAGCCAGGTATTGCCAAGTTAAGAGCCCACAGGCTTCTGCCTATTTTCTTAATGTTTTTTTAATTGAAAAAAGTGTTTTTTTCTTTTTAGAGAGAAAAGGATAGAAACATCAATGATGACAGAATCATTGGCTGCCTCCTGCACACCACCTACTAGGAATGGAGCCTGAAACTGGGGCATGTGCCCCGACCAGGAATTGAACTGTGACCTCCTAATTCACAGGTTGATGATCAATCACTGAACCACACCGGCCGGGCTGCCTGTTTTTAATTTTTAAAAACTGGAACAGACTTTTTTATTTATGTATTATCTATGGCTGCTTCTGGGCTACAATGGCAGAGTTCTCAGGGAAAAAGCCATACAGCCTGCAAAGCCTAAACTATTTAGTATCTGGCCCTTTACAGAAAAATTTTACTTTACACTATCCCTTAACATTCAATTCCTGTGTCTTCATCCAGAAGTAAAATCCCCCAAAATATCAACTGTTTCCTCATTCTTACCCTGCTGTTCCTCAAAAGCTGCCCAAAGCATATGCACCACAGGTTTCTTTGGGAGATGAATAGTGCAAGCTCTGCTGAAGACATGCCTCACTCCTTCAATGCTATGGTTTTCCATGTACTTGGCATACTACATATAGAACAGAGGAAATACTGAATAATTTACAGTTGAACCAGCCATTAAATATGTGACAGAACGATAAAATTCTATTTTTAAACCCATTCAGCACCTTTATTGAACCACTAGACTAGTTTCTGTAAGGAAGGACGAAGAGAGGCAACGAGGTTGGCATATGCAGCAGTCAAATCTGGTTGCAAGCAGACCATCTCCTAATGCAACAGATATAGTTATATGAACAACATTCAACAGAAGTACAAAAAAGGTTAGTCACTAGTCAATGTTTATAATATATTCAAGTTTCAGAGTATATGATTTTCTTACCTTAATCCAAAACTCCTCATAGAGGGCACATGATATGACACATCTTTCAAAGAGAACCACAACTCGTTCATGAGTCCCATTTTCAATTTCAAATTCTAAGTATTCTTTCCAGTTTTTTAATTGTGCCTTTTCCAATGGTTTCACATGAAAATAAGGTCTTTTAATCTGCAATAAAGTGACATGGCAATTAAAGAAAACCAACACCAAAATATGTATGACTACAGTAACATGTTATTTTTTTGTGTTATTTAAATTAAAAATATAATTGCTAATATACCAAAGATTTTAATCATATTTCATGACTTAAAAAAACAAAAGCAGGGCAAACCAAGATGGCGGCATAGGTAAATACCTAGAATTGCTGCCTTGCTCAACCATTTCAAAACCGCAACGAAAAGAAAAAACGGACACCACCCAGACCTACAGGAAGGCTGGCTGAGTGGAAATTCTACAACTAGAAAGAGACTGAGACTCAGAGGATGTGCGGAAGTAAAGTACAGAGATATGGAGGCACACGCAAAGGGCTGGCAACTGAGGACTCAGCTGTCTTTTTCATACTGGAGGGAGTCACAGCTCCCGATGGCTCTGAACGCCAGTTCCGGGCGACTTTCAGGGGATCCAGACTCATAGGGGGAGAAGCTGGATGTCTGGCACCTGGAGGAATTCCAGAGCGGCTTTTTCTCCCAGGTGCCAAGGGACACTGAGACCCTGTGCCTCTTAGGGCTGGGCTGATAATCACCCATAGCTGTTTGCTTCGCCTTGTTGATTCCCTGAGAACCTGCCCCATCCAAGCTGCCTGCAGAGGCTTTTGCATATAAAAGGCTGGGAAGCCTCAGGCAGAAGCTAAAATAGCACCTCCTTAGAAATCCAAGAGCCAGTGTACCCAGTGGTCAGAGCGGGACCACCCTGATTACAACTCCTCAGATCCATAAGGGACACACTCAGGGGACCAACTCAGTGAGCACCAAAGCCCCATTGAAGCAAGTCTTGCCCCATAAGAGTGTCTCCAGCACAGAAGTTCTCCCACCATAGACACAACTGATTCTCACAGCCAAGTGGCCTGGCAGTCAATTCCTCTCAGTAATACCAACAAAAATCAAGGCTTAGCTACAACAAGACTGCATAAAGCCTACAAGGTGGTGCACCAAGAGTGTCCACCTCAGATAATTGGGAGGCTGAGCCACTGGGCCTTATAGGACACCTAGCACAGAAAGCCACTCTATCAACACAGGGAAGCAGCCAAAATGCAGAGACAAAGAAACAGGTCATAAATGACAAGAATGGAGGAAAGCAAACAGCTGGATATAGAGTTCAAAACCAAGGTTATAAGGTTTTCCAAGAATTTTCTACAGACTGCTGATAAATTTAGTGAGACCTTCGAGGATATGAAAAAGGACCAGCTAGAAATTAAGCATACATTGACTGAAATAAAGAATAATATACAGAAATCCAACAGCAGAGTAGAGGATCACAAGAACCAAGTCAAAAATTTGAAATACGAAGAAGCAAAAAACACCCACCTGGAAAAGCAAAAAGAAAAAATAATCCAAAGAAATGAAGATAGTGTAAGGAGCCTCTGGGACAACTTCAAGCGTACCAACATCAGAATTACAGGGGTACCAGAAGAAAAGAGAGCAAGATATTAAAAACCTATTTGAAGAAATAATGGCAGAAAACTTCCCCCACCGGGTGAAAGAAATAGACTTGCAAGTCCAGGAAGCGCAGAGAACCCCAAACAAAAGGAATCCAACAAGGACCACACCCAAACACATCATAATTAAAATGCGAAGGGCAAAAGACAAAGAGAGAATCTTAAAAGAACCAAGAGAAAAGCAGTCAGTTACCTACAAGGGAGCACCCATACAACTGTCAGCTGATTTTTCAACAGAAACTTTGCAGGCCAGAAGGGAGGGGCAAGAAATATCCAAAGTGATGAATAGCAAGAACCTACAGCCACAATTACTTTACCCAGCAAAGCTATCATTCAGAATTGAAGGTCAGAGAAAGAGCTTCACAGATAAGAAAAGGCTAAAAGAGTTCATCACCACCAAACCAGTATTATATGAAATGCTGAAAGGTATCCTTTGAGAAGAGAAGAAGAAAAAGTAAAGATAAAAATTAGGAACAACAAATACATATCTATCAATAAGTGAATGTAAAGATCAAGTGAATAAAAAAAGTCTGATGAACAGAATAAACTGGTGAATAGAATAGAATCAGGGGCATAGAAAGGGAGTGGACTGACAATTCTCAGGGGGAAAGGAGCTTTGGGGTTGCAGGAAGAGACTGGATAAAAATCGTACACGTATGGATGAGGACAGTGGGGGGGGTAAGGGCAGAGGGTGGGGGGTGGGAACTGGGAGGAGGGGAGTTATTTGGGGGGAAAAGAGTAACAACTGTAATAATATGAACAATAAAGATTAAAAAAAATTTTTAAATTAAAAGTCCTTAAATTCCTTAGGCTTTACAAACAGAAGAAACAGACTGTATTTTCCATTTATTTAGTTATTTTAACAGAACTACACAATTTTTTTATACTTAGGAAATCTTATTCTTTGATTACTTTTAAATTGAATAATTACTCCTTCGGAACAGAAAGAAAATCAGTTGCCTGGGCCTAGGAGTGGGATGGGGGTTACTGCCTGGAAAGTGGCCAAGGGGATCTTTGGGATGACAGAAGAGTTCTATATCCTGATTTTGTGGTGATTGTAATGCACAGACACTCAACAAAAATCATTTTACCAGCCAGTCACAAAAAAAACCCCCATACAGTTGGCCCTCCACCTCCAAGGATTTGCATCCATGGATTTAACCAACCACAGATCAAAGGTATTATTTAAAAAAAAAAAAATCCTAGAAAGTCCCAAAAAGGAAAACTTGAATTTGCCATACTCCAAGCATTATGCTGAATCCATAAATAAAGTGAATCCATGAATAAAGTGATGTGTAGACATACCCTGCTGTATCCTATATGCAAACACAGCGCCACTTTATATAAGAAACTTAAGCATCCAAGGATTTGAATACCCACAGGGGTCCTGGAAACAATCCTCTGAGGATATGGATACTGTACTATATGATTTCATTCATAAAAAAGGCCAGAACAGGGAAATGTATAAGAACAGAAAGTAGATTAGTAGTACTTTAGAGCTGAGGTTGAGGTTGGGAGGTGTCAAGTGAATAAATGAATAGAGGGGTGAGAGCTAAGGGTAAAATTCTGAGGTGAAGAAAATGTTCTAAAATTAACTGTAGCGCCTTGGTTTGTGTGGCTGTTGGTTGGAACATCATCCTGTACATAGAAAGGGTCATGTTCGGGAGCCAACCAATTGATGTTTCTCTCTCACAATGATGTCTGTCTGTCTCTCAAATCAATTTTTAAAAATTTTAAAAACTGACTGTAGTGACCGTTTTCTGTGAATATATTATGAACTATTAAATTATATACTTTAAACAGAAGAACTAAATAATAAGGGAATTATTAATAAGCCTGTTAAAAAACAAATAAAAAATTAGATTGTGGCCCTGACCAGTTTGGCTTAGTGGATAGAGCGTCGGCCTGTGGACTCAAGGGTCCCAGGTTCGATTCTGGTCAAGGGCATGTACCTTGGTTGCTGGCACATACCCAGCGGGAAGTGTGCAGGAGGCAGTTGATCAATGTTTCTCTCTCAATGATGTTTCTAACTCACTCTCTCCCTTCCTCTCTGTAAAAAATCAATAAAATATATTTAAAAAAATTTTTTTAATTAGATTGTGGCTCTAACTGGTTTGGCTCAGTGGATAGAGCGTTGGCCTATAGACTCAAGGGTCCTGGGTTCGATTCCCGTCAAGGGCATGTACCTTGGTTGCAGGCACATCCCCAGTGGGAGGTGTGCAGGAGGCAGCTGATCAATGTTTCTCTCTCATCGATGTTTCTAGCTCTCTAACCCTCTCCCTTCCTCTCTGTAAAAAATCAGTAAAATGTATTTTAAAAAAAATTAGATTGTGAAAAAAACCTCATTTTACTGTACACCTAAAATGGGTATATTTTGTTACATGTGAAATATAACTCAGAGTGTTGTCCTGTACACTGAAAGGTCACAGATTTGATTCCCTGTCAGGGAACACACTCAGGTTGCTGGTTCAATCCCCGGTTCGAGTTCATATGGGAGGAAACTGATTCATGTTTCTTTCTCTCTCTCTCTCTCTCTCTCTCTCTCTCTCTCTCTCTCTCTTCTCCTTTAAAGAAAATCAATAAAGACATCCTCATGTGAGGATTGAAAAAAAATTGAACAATTCTCTAAAATATGATTCAGATTAAAGAAATGTAAGTCTGAATTTAATAAGTTTCTAAAATTGATAATGGAAAATGATAAAATTGCTGACAGCAACAAATGGGAAGAATGCCTTGTTATTAAGCAAATATAAAGAAAAAGTAGCAGTATATAGACATTTGAAACTGAAAAAATACCTTATTCCTATTGCTGTATTTTCAAGACAATTACAAAACAAAAACACTTACACCTTCTTCAAATGTCCACCTTTTACTAACTTCATGCTCATTATAATTAAACATTTCTTGATGAATTTCAATGATTCTGTGCCTCATGTTTTCTATTTCAGTAATTAGCTTGGGAAGAAAAAGAAAAAAAGTTAAAATTACACAAGTTATATAATGAAATTTTAAAATATCACTAGTTACATTTAATATTATCCACACATACTTTAGTCTTAGACTACTGTTGGGTTTTAAACTATTACTCAATTTTTGTTCAAGTACAATGAACACTACTAAAATTTGTAACAGAATTTCCTAACAAACCACTTCTTATGTTTTTTTAAT
The DNA here is from genome assembly GCA_004026665.1 of Murina feae. Classification (NCBI taxonomy): domain Eukaryota; kingdom Metazoa; phylum Chordata; class Mammalia; order Chiroptera; family Vespertilionidae; genus Murina; species Murina feae. The sequence continues at coordinate 29,362 of PVJC01004702.1, read as the reverse complement.
AGACTAAAGGCCCAGTTCACGAAAGGGGGGTCACTCTGCCTGGCCTACAGCCTGTGGGATGGGGCCTAAACCAGCAGTCGGACATCCCACTCTCAATCCAGGACTGTTGGCTCCTAACCGCTCGCCTACCTGCCTGCCCGATCGCCCCTAACCACTCCACCTGCCTGCTTGATCATCCCTAACTGCCTCTGCTTGCCAGCCTGGTCGCCCCCTACTTACCTCCCTGCCAGGCTGGTAGTCCCCTCACTGCCCCCCTGCTAGCCTGGTTACCCCCAAACTGTCTCCCCTGCTGGCCTGGTCGCCCCCTGTCTGGAAGGAAGTCAGACGTCTAGAAGATGTCCAATTGACCCAGTCTAATTAGCATATTACCCTTTCATTAGTATAGATGGCTAGTACATCACAATGTAGGTAAAATATTCCTTCTAAGCTATTTCCAGATGTCTCACAGTAAATCATACCAGCTTAAGAATTCCAGTTGTCTTAATCAGGAATTAACTTCATATGAGCTACAAGTAATACAACACACACAGGTAAGGGATATTAAAGTTTACTTTCTCATGCTTGAAGGATTTTTAAGTCTAATTACTTTTGCTGGATCAGTTATGTCTTCAATTCCCGACGGCAGATCATCACCAGGAGGACCATCATCACCACTGTGTCCATTTACAGAAGCTAATTCCCTTCGCAGCTGAATAAACTGTTCACCAGTTAGAAGATCTCTAGGCAAGTTATTCTGTACATGCTCTTTAAATCTAAAGAAAGACAATAAAAATATATGCTGTTAATTCCTATCACCCATTACTCTTTCAAAGGATCTCTGCCTTAAAGAAACCAAAACACAAAACCCTTTCTTCTTCCTATAGTAAAAATCTACTACTTGATAAAACAGTCTATAATCATTTTCTCCCTACGCAACTTTGCAATGGAACAGAGAAGGCATGGACAGGCATAAAGTCAAATCCTGGTTCTGTCCATTATTATTTGCTTGACTTAAAGTTTTTCCCATCTCAAAATCTTGGTTTTCTCATTTGTAAAATGGCACAATAACTATCTTGCAAAGTTACTGTAAAACTAAGTATCATTATGCATATTTAAATTGTAAATGACCATTAATAAATGACAAATTATTCCTGAATCCAGGTGTTTGTATCAAACACTCCAATAAAATTGCTCTAAAGTCATGAAGAATTTCTTACATGCACAAGTAAATGGATACTTGTTTCATACCTCGATCCTAGTGATGTCTTCAGTATTTAAGGTTGATAACCACACCTTCCTTTTAGAACCTTCTTCACTGTGACTCTGTGGCTTTCCTCCAAGTCTCTGACTGCCCTTTGAGGGTTCCCCCTTACTATCTGCCCCTAAGTGCTACGTATTCCCAAGGATTCCATTCTGCATTTTCTTCTATTTTTATATATTTCTTTGGCTGATCTTATGAATACAGTTTAAATATATTTCTTTGGCCAGTATTGTTTGAAATAATAAGCATACTATGACTCAAAACTGTAACTCAAGCCCAAACCTTTCTCCTAAATTCCACATTACTATATCAAATTGCCAACACTATACACATAGAAATATAGATTAATTATAAGCAAAGAGTGTTTTGAAATAGCTTTATTTCATTTTATTCCCATACACTAATTTATATACATACCAATTTTAATAAAAAACATCCATTTGAGGAGCTAAATATCTATACTATCTCATTTTGGAAACTTATATATAAAAAATGTCTTAAACTAAGTATGTCATCTTCATCCAAAATCAACACGCTTGGGATTTCTAACCTTGATTAAAGGTAATGCCAACAAATCAGTTCTCCATTCGGAATTTCCCACCTAACTTAATAATTAGATTCCACTGAATATCAGGTCTTAATGATTCTATCTTCTAAATACATCTTCATACCTTGCTCACTTTTCATCTAGATAAACATAAACTGGTCTTCTAGCCCCTCATCTCACAATTCTCATACCCAAACGAATACTACTATCAAAATCGTTATCAAAAAGTAAAAATGAATTCTGGCCAGATAGCTCAGTTGGTTAGAGCACTGTCCTCATATGCCAAGTTTCAGGTTCGATTCCTAGTCAAGTCACATAAAAAAACAACCAATGCATGTATAAATAAGTGCAACAGCAAATTGATATTTCTCTCTCCCTTCTCTCTCTCACCAAATTTTCAAACAAAATAGTAAACATGATCATAAGCCTCTCCTGCCAAAATCATTTCAGTAGGTTTATCCTGTTGTTAAGCTAAAAATCTAACCCCTTAGATAAAGTCTTTCAGATTCTTTTCTAGCTTTTGAACCAAGCCTACCTCTTCAATGTAATTATTAGACATGACTTTCTATGTGGTTGTACATGTATCACATATTCCAACATTATGAATTTTTACCCAAGTTTCTAAAAATTGATTTAAAGCCATTGGCACCTGGATTTTTAAACTTTCACAAATGTATGTAAATGACACTGAAACTAATTTACATTATGCAAAGTCAATAGATACAAAGCTCAATTTGACCCCATTCACCAATGGAAGGAAAAAAGTAGTGTGTCTTATTTTTATTATGTATTTACCTTTTAATTGATTTTAAGAGAGGAAGGGAGAGAGAGACACATCGATGTGAGAGAGAAACATTGACCAGCTGGCTGCCTCCTGTAGAAACTCCATCAAACCTGCAATCAGGGAATTTGCCCTGACCTCCTCACATCAATGTTTTTTTCTCACTCCTCTCCCTCTAAAATCAATAAAAACATATTCTCAAATGAGGAATAAAGAAAAAGAGAAGAATGGGTGAGTGTTTAATATACAGTGAGCCCTATTCCTACATACTAAGAATAAAAAGAATTAGTAAGCCTCAGAAACTGACACAGGAGACAAAAGTGTTATTAGTGCTAAGAAAAATATAAATAAATAGGTAGAGTGGTGGCACAAATGATAAAAGATACTTTCTGTTTAGGTGAATTGGGAAAGCTTCCCAAGGAGAACATTAAGCTATTAAGTGGTTAATAAATATGAATTCACCACACAATTAAGAAGTGAAAAAATGTATGATTACAGTCCTAAAAGTATAAAATACTACCTATGTCTAGAGCTTAGGAACTACCAAAAATTAGGTCTGGGAAGTTAGATAACATCATAAAGTACTCATGCTAAGGAAGATTTTAAATTAGACATTTTCCTAAATGTAAATCTAATATTCAAACCTACACAACAAATATTTCTACTGCAAAACTTAGATTACTATTTTTTTTAACATTTCCTCTCCTAAACTTCTGAGCAACTTGAGAGCAAAGACCATTCACACAGAGCTGATTTAAGCCTGTATTCCTATAACTTAGAAGGCATATAATCTGTTACACAACAAGTGCTAAATAAGTGACTTTAAGTGGGAAGAGTATATTCTGCAAAAGAAAATATTTCAGTGGTTCTCAAAGCAAATAGTCATACTTTAATTTATTTGCATAAAATATAAGATTTACTTACATAAACACTGAGTTTGCTATACATTGATAAGGAAAGTGGTTCTCAATACATTAAGTGAAAAAAGGGATATTAAACAGCAGTAGGTATAATGCAGTCAACTAATTTCTATTATAAACATATATGCATTTTTAAAAGCCTAGTGGAAAATTCATATAAAAGAAAAACAAAAAAAGAAAGTAAGATTTGGAGGAGATAAGAACTTACAACCAAACTGTCTAGCTTTGAATCCGCTACTAACCACGTAACTAATAACTGTGACATTATGTGAATATTTTATTTCTCTCCTTCCATAAAGTGAAATATTAATAACACCTATACCACCCTGGCATACTGAGGATTACACATGTCATAAGGTACTCAGAACAGTGTCTGGCATATGGCAAATGATGAAAAGTATTTCCTAATCATAGTATTTTATTTTTCTTACCAACAACGGAGTTCTCATAATTATAGATTGCAGCTGAATTTTGGATCCTGGAAAAACTGCTTTATGAAAAGGCAGTTTTCTTCACCCTGGCCGGATGACTCAGTTGGGTTAGAATGTTATCCCAATGCACCAAAGTTTTGAATTCAATCCCCAACCAAGGCACATACCAGAATCAACCAATAAATGTATAAATAAGTGAAACAACAAATCAAAGTTTCTGTTTCTCTCTCTCTCCCTCCTCTACTCCCATATTCAATAGATTTATTTTTTTTTTAATATGTATTTAGAGACAGAAGAAGGGAGAGGGAGAGACAGAGAGAAACACCAATGTGAGAAACTTCAATTGGTTGCCTCTCACAGGCACCCTGACCAGGGATAAAACTCACAACCTGGGTTTACTGGGATCTGAACCGGGACGTGTCAGTGTACAGGACAACATCCCACTGACTGAGCAACACTGACCAGGGTCAATAATTTTTTTTAAAAGGCACCCCTCTTTGTCCTTTTTAAAAACCTTTGTAGCCAACTATAGATTAAATGTAATTCCCATCAAAATACCAATGGCATATTTCACAAAACTAGCATAATCCAAAAATTTATACACAATGGACCCCAAAAAACCACAGCAATTTTGAGAAAGAAGAACGATGTTGGAGATATCATGCTACCTGATATCAAACTATACTGCAAGACCATAGCACTGGTACTGGCATAGAAACAGACATGTAGACGAATGAAAGAGAATATAAAGCCCAGAAATAAGCCCACATCTATCTGGTCAATTAACATTTGATAATGGAGACAAGGAGATACAATGGGATAAAGACAGATCATATCAATAAATGGTGTTGTGAACACTGGAAAGACACATGCAAAAAAATGAAACTGGACTATCTTCTTACACCACATACAATAAAAAACTCCAAACAGATTAAAGACTTAAATGTAATATAAGACTCAGAACCACTTTTGGCTAGGTAGTTAGAACATCGTCCCTATATGCCAAGATTGTGGGTCCGAAACCTGGTTGGGGCATATACAAGAAGCAACCAATCAATGCATAAATAAATGGAACAGCAAATTGATGTTTCATTCTCTTCATATATAAAATCAATTTTTATTTTTATTTTTTAAATATATTTTGATTTTTTTACAGAGGATGGGAGAGGGATAGATAGAAACATCAATGAGAGAGAAACATCAGCACACACCTCCTACTTGGGGATGTGCCCACAACAAAGATGCATGCCCTTGACCCGAAATGAACCTGAGACCTTTCAGTCCACAGGCTGACGCTCTATCCACTGAGCCAAACCAGTTAGGGCTAAAATCAATTAAAAAAACCCCAAAACTTGAAACCATAAAACTCCTAGAAGAAAACACAGGCAGTAAAATATTTCTCTTCTTTTTTCTGATATTCTCCTCGGGCAAGGGAAACGAAGAAAAAAGTAAATAAACGAAACTACATCCAACTAAAAAGTCATTACATAGCAAAAGAAACCATCAACAAAATGAAAAGACAAAAGAAAAAAAAGATTAAAATAAAAACAAGACAACCCACTGAATGGGAGAACATATTCCCTAATAACACATCTGATAAGGAATTGATATTCAAAATGTATAAAGAATTAATACAACTGACTCCATCGAAACCCATTTAGATTTAAAATATAAATTGGGCCCTGGCAGGCAGAGCTCAATAGTTTGAGCTTCAGCCTGTAGACCAAAGGATCTTGGGTTTGATTCCTGGTCCAAGAGCATGCTCTGGTTTGCAGGAATGTTCTCCAGCCCCAGTTAGGATACATGCGGGAGACAACCAATTATTTTATCTTTCTCACATCATTGTTTCTCTCTCTTTCCCTACCTCACTCTCTCATTCTCTCTCCCTCTCCCATCCTTCCTAAAAAAATCAGTAGAGCCCCGGCTGGTTTGGCTCAGAGCATTGTCCTACAGACTGAAGGGTTCCAGTCAAGGCACATGCCTGGGTTGCTGGCTCAATCCCCAATAGAGGGTATACAGGTAGGGTGTGTACAGGAGGCACCTGATCGGTGGTAATTCTCTCTCATCATTGATGTTTCTACCTATCTCTCCCTCTGCCTTCCTCTCTGAAATCAATAAAAATATATTTTTTAAAAATCATTAGAAAAAGAAAAACCAAGATGGCGGCATAGGTAAACACCGGGAAATGCTGCCTTGCACAACCATTTTAAAACCGCAACGAAAAGAAAAAACGGACACCACCCAGACCCACAGGAAGACTAGCTGAGTGGAAATTCTACAACTGGAAAGAGACTGAGACTCACAGGAGGTACACAAGTAAAGCACAGATGTACGGAGGCGCACGAGGTGAAGGGGGCTCTCAGAAAGGGCTGACAGCTGAGGACACAGTTGTCTTTTTCATACCGGAGGAAGGCACAAGCTCCCAACGGCTCTGAACTCCAGTTCCGGGCAAGTTTCTGGGTACCCAGACTCATAGGGGGAGAAGCTGGATATCTGGCACCGGGAGGCTTTCTCTCGGCAGTGCCGAGGGTCACTGAGACCCGGTGCCTCTTAGGGCAGGGCTGAGAATCAGCCATAGCTGTTTGCTCCGCCTTGTTGATTCCCCGAGACCCCGCCCCACCCAAGCTGCCTGCAGAGGCTTTTGCATATAAAAGACTGGGAAGCCTCAGGCAGAAGCTAAAAGAGCATCTCCTTAGAGTTTAAAGAGCCAGTTTACCCAGTGGTCAGAGTGGGACAACCCAGACTACAACTCCTCAGATTCATAAGGGACACACTCAGGGGTCAGACTCAATGGGCACCAAAGCCCCACTGAAGCAAGTCTTGCCCCATAAGAGTGTCTCCAGCACAGAAGTTCTCCCACCACAGACACAGCTGATTCTCACAGCCAGGTGGCCTGGCAGTCAATTCCTCCCAGTAATACCAACAACAATCAAGGCTTAGCTATAGCAAGACTGTGCACAAAGCTAAAAAGCGGTGCAACAAGAGTGTCCACCTCAGGTAATTGGGGAGGCTGAGCCACTGGGCCTTATAGGACACCTAGCACAGAAAGCCACTTTATCAAAGCAGCCAAAATGCGGAGACAAAGAAATAGGTCACAAATGACAGAAATGAAGGAAAGCAAACGACAGGATATAGAGTTCAAAACCATGGTTATAAGGTTCTTCAAGAGTTTTCTAGAGACCACTGATAAATTTAAAAAGGACCAGCTAGAAATTAAGCATACACTGACTGAAATAAAGAATATACAGAGATCCAACAGCAGAATAGAGGATCGCAAGAATCAAGTCAAAGATTTGAAATATGAAGAAGAAAAAACACCCACCTGGGAAAGCAAAAAGAAAAAATAATCCAAAGAAATGAAGATAGTGTAAGGAGCCTCTGGGACAACTTCAAGGGTACCAATATCAGAATTATAGGGGTGTCAGAAGAAGAGAGAGAACAAGATATTGAAAACCTATTTGAAGAAATAATGACAGAAAACTTCCCCTACCTGGTGAAAGAAATGGACTTACAAGTCCAGGAAGCGCAGAGAACCCCAAACAAAAGGAATCCAAGGAGGACCACACCAAGACACACATAATTAAAATGCAAAGGGCAAAAGACAAAGAGAGAATCTTAAAAGAACCAAGAGAAAAGCAGTCAGTTACCTACAAGGGAGCACCCATACAACTGTCAGCTGATTTCTCAACAGAAATTTTGCAGGCCAGAAGGGAGTGGCAAGAAATATTCAAAGTGATGAATAGCAAGAACTTACAACCAAGATTACTTTACCCAGCAAAGCTATCATTCAGAATTGAAGGTCAGATAAAGAGCTTCACGGACAAGTAAAAGCTAAAGGAGTTCACCACCACCAAACCAGTATTATATGAAATGCTGAAAGGTATTCTTTAGAAGAGGAAGAAGAACAAAAAGTAAAGATAAAAATTAGGAACAACAAATACATATCAACAAGTGAACCTAAACAATCAAGTGAATAAAAAGTCTGATGAACAGAATAAACTGGTGAATAAAATAGAATCAGGGGCATAGAAAGGAAGTGGACTGACACTTCTCAGGGGGAAAGGGGTGTTGGGGATGTGGGAAGAGACTGGGCAAAAATCGTACACCTATGGAGGAGGACAGTGGGGGAGGGGGTAAGGGCAGAGGGTGGGGTGGAACTGGGAGGAGGGGAGCTATGGGGGTAAAAAAGAGGAACAACTGTAATAATATGAATAAAGATTTTTTTAAAAATCCTCGGGTGAGGATTAACGATCTATACTAACAACAGAGGAATATGCAAGTTGTCCAGTACTCCATCACAGTAACAGTAATGACCAGCAGGCTGCGTGAGGCGACCAGGCCAGGGTGGGGTTGGGAGGGTGAGGGGGTGTACAGTTGGGGGTGACCAGGCCAGCACGGGGGGCAGTTAGGGGCCATCAGGCTGGCAGGCAGAGGTGGTTAGGGGTGATCAGGCTGGCAGTGGGGGCATGTAGAGGTGATCAGGAAGGCAGGGAGGTAAGCAGTTAGGAGCCAGCGGTCCTGGATTGTGAGAGGAATGTCCAACTGCCCGTTTAGGCCTGATCCCCAGGAGGGGTGCTTGGGCTAGACCCTTGGAGGTCAGGAACTTCCATTACTGTGAGGGAAAAACAGACCTCACCCTCAAGCAGCAGAGGCAATACAGCCCTACTGAAGCCGCAGAGGCTCAAAACTGTGAGGCCACAGAGGGGAAAAAAAATTTAAAAATCTTGCAATTCAGCGCCAACTACTGGAGCAGAGTAGAAAGATCTCCTCAGAGATAAATGGGAAAACAAAGAACAACGAATGCCATGAACAACAACAATGACCAGAAAGAAAATGAAAAATCCCCAGAAAACAGGCTGGAACACACGGAATTATGCAAGTTAAATGACAGATTTCAAGACTGCAGTTCTAAAAATGCTCAATGAGATACAAGAAAATAAAAAAGCAAAATAGTCATCATACTTTCTTGTTCAGAAAGACTTTCTGAGTCCATGTCAGTGGGATATTCTGAGTACATTGGAACATGGAATTAGTGGTTTTAACAACGCTAATTAAAATGAAATGTTATCAATCACAATGGAAAAACACAATAGAAAACTGAAATGAAATCATTCTGATTATTTGAATATATGCAGAGCTTACTACATAAAATACATACATTGCTATTTTGGATCTAAGTTGTTACACGAATCACAAGAATATACTTTTAGTAAGCCATTAATTTTTAAATAAGCAGCTATTATGTGCCATGTACAGTGCTAGTTTAGTACTGCAGTGAATAATTACACCTAGATTCTATTTTCTCATTCTTTCATTAATCTGAAATACCTCAGACAAAAGATAGAAATCCTCTTGTTTCCTCATCTAGAAAATGGATAAGGAGAACCTAAAGTCTAAAAACAGTAACATTCCTAAACATTTCATAAGATATAGCGGAAAACATCTACATTTAAATGTGTATAAAATATGATTATTGCACAAGAAAATATATTCCTAAATATTAGGAATTAATTACTTGAGTAATCAAAGGTATTTTAACTGATTTTTCCACCTACCTCTGAAAATGATGACTATACAGCTGTGTTGGAATACCAAGAATACGATCATATATAGCTGTAACTTCTCTCAGGTTTCCCTGTTCATTCTCCCAGTTTATATACATTTCCCATAGTCTGTCAGATCGGAAATCTGTTCCTGCAGCTAGAACAGCGTGCTCAAAGGTTCTGAAAAATTAAATAACCTTTAAATTATCTTTCTAAGATAAATGCACTTTCAATATTATGTCTATACTTTGCAACTCTGCAATATATACAAATATCAAATCATTACGCTGTACACCTCAACAGTTTCCCCTTATCCACAGGGAATTAGATCCAAGACCCCCGTTAGATGACTAAAACCACAAAGTACCAATTCCCATCTACAATGTTTTTTCTATACGTACATACTTATGATAAAAGTTTAATTTATACATTAGGCACAAAAATTAACTAATAAAAAATAGAACAATTATAATATATTGTAATAAAGTTATGTAAATGTGGTCTCTCAGCAAATTAGCACATATTTCTTTTTCCTTCTTCATAATTTCATGGATAGAAAATTTGCTCTTACCATAGATTTTAGTGACCTCTGCATACAACATTGTTTTCTTTCTTTATTAAGTCGACAACTTTCACCTTTTCACTTAAAGGAATCACTTTACAGCGTTTCCTTGGCATACCTGAATCACTACTCTTGTGCTTTGGGGCCAATATTTGGTAAAATAAGGGTTACCTGAACACAAGCACTGGATACTGCGACAGCAATCTGGTAACCTAGACAGCTACTAAAGTACACAGTGTGGATACGATGGACATTCCCATCCTGGGCACGCAAGAACAGGAAGACACAAGATTTCATCACACTACTCAGAACGGCGCACAATTTAAAACTTATGAATTGTTTACATCTGGAATTTTCCAATTAATATATTCAGACTGTAGTTGACTGCAGGAAACTGTGACAGTTGAAATCATGAATAAGAGGACTACTACTGCAATAAATGCCAATAAACCTTTAATTTTTAAAAAATGTAAAAATTAAATAGGTAATGCTAAATTCAAAATTATATTTAATTGCTTCCTATACAAATAGAGATTAAAAGATAGAAGGAATTGCCCAGCTGGTGTGGAGTTCAGTGGTTGAGCGCCAACCTATGAACCAAGAAGTCAGGCTTTGATTCCCAGTCAGAGCACAAGCCAGGGTTGCAGGCTCATCCTCAGTGTGAGGCATGTAGGAGGCAACACAACTGATGATTCTTTATCATCATTGATGTTTCTATCTCTTTTTCCCTCCCCCTTCCTCTCTGAAATCAAAATAAGAGAACATAAAGCGAGAAACAAAGCAAATAGATAAATGTACTTTTATGTAACTTTACTTTATGTAAAATTACAATGCAAAACATACACATTGCAAACATATATTTGTTAAATTTGAAATGCTTGTTGAATAGATTCATTTAGGGGAGAAGATAGACACAATTATTATTATTAATTTAAATAATAATTTTCTGGGAAAATAACTCCAACAAGGGATCCTGCTGCCTTATAAGGTAATGAGAAGCATACATATATTTTAAAACTCTCAAAAGTCTCTCCTGATTCTAAAATCCCACAATTATAGTTTATTACAAAAACATGTATTTTAAGTACCTAATTCATGTTAAGAGATTTCTGCAAGCAATGTTAAATCACTAGATTTGAAGTTCAAATGAGATAAAACAATTAGATACATATTTTCAATATAAATATTTTAGAATCAAGAGGGATTTTTAACAGTATAAAGCTATACTACCTAAATTCATCTATAACTTTAACAGAATCCCAATCAAAGCTCTAACAAATTTTGGGTGAAAAGAAAAAACAAATTCTAGCATTTATCTGGAATACAAAAATGTAAAATATTTTGTGTAAGGACAATGCAGCAGTTTTCCTGAAAGATATCAAAAGAAACTAGGAAGCTATAGTAATTAAAAGTATGGCACTGGCTGGGAACAGAAAAATGGATTAACAGAACATTCCAAAGTATATTTGAGATTTTAATCTATGATAAAGGAGTATTTTTAGAATACAGAAAAGTTGGACTATTCAATAATTTAAAAAAATAAAGGGTTAATCTCTACTTCACAAAGGACACAAACTAAATGCCAGATGAATGACTATTTAAAAACTATTTTAAAAATTAGAAGAAAATACAAGATTTATATATTCTTGGCAAGATAGGTACAAAAGTCAGAAACTAATAAAAGATTAAATACTGAATGTTAAGGAAAAAAGTGTGTATATGATAAAGATACCCTAAACAAATTAAAGGCTGTACCAAAACTTCAGGAAATATATTTAATATATACAAATAAAGGATTAAAAGTATGTGTGTATGGATACATGAATACATGTATATATATATTTGTGTGTGAAGTTTCTGAGACAGTGAAATACATGTTGTCTCTGCAGAAATCCAAAATGATCCAGTAAATCAATGCATCAGACTCTAAGAAAGTGGAGGAAGGTGGGAGAGGAAAATCGTAACAAAATAAAGACAGAATGTTTAGAAGGTCTGACTAATAAGTGGTAAGAGACCTTAAATTTTGTTTCCTGCCCAGCTATGGGAATTCAGAAACTAGGTGTATTTTCCCTGGAAGTTCAGGTTATTCTTCAATGAAAAAAAAACTGCCTGACATGGGAATAAGATATAAAGATACCGCCCTGGCCAGTGTGTTCAGTGGTCAGAGGATCAGCTCTGCACCAAAGGGTCACAGGTTTGATTCCCATCAAGGGCACATACCTGGGTTGCAGGTTCAATCCCCAACCCAGGTCAAGTCAGGAGGCAACCAACTGATGTGTCTCTCACACTGAAGTGTTTTTTTCTTTTCTTCTTCTCTCTCTCCCCCTCCCTCCATTCCTCCCACTCTCTGTAAAAATCAATGGAAAAGTCCTGACCAGTTTGGCTCAATGGATGCAGCGTCGGCCTGCGGACGGAGGGGTCCCGGGTTCGATTCTGGTCGGGGGCGTGTACATTGGTTGCGGGCACATCCCCAGTAAGAGGTGTGCAGGAGGCAGCTGATTGATGTTTCTCTCTCATCGATGTTTCTAACTCTCTGCCCCTCTCCCTTCCTCTCTGTAAAACAATCAATAAAATATATATATATATTTTTAAAAATCAATGGAAGAAATATATTCAAGTGAAGATTAACCACAACAAGATATAAAGATACCAACACTGGGAATCCAACAAAAACTGGGTGGCCACTTGATCATTTTACAGTGAAGCCTTCCAGGCCAGCTAAAATTGGACCCCTAATACAAAATACATAGAGTTTCTATAAAATTTATTAAAATCTAATCTTTAACATAAGCAGAAATCAGACATGACAGAGATTAAAAACAAAAAAACTTCAGAGGAAACAGTCCTAGGAGCAGACTTCAACTATCCTTAATACCCTCAAAGAAATGATAAAAAAAATATGCAGAAATGTAACAATAGGAGGGTATGAGAAAAGGAACAAAGGGGGTGTTGAGGTGGCTGATCGATGTTTCTCTCTGATGGATGTTTCCATCTCTCTATCCCTCTTCCTTCTCTCTCCCAAATAAAAAAACAACAAAACGTATTTTTTAAATAAATAAAAGCTTCCATGAGGCCCAGCCAGTATCGCTCAGTGGCGCAGCATTGACCCATGAACCAGGAGGTCAGTTTGATTCCCTGTAAAGGTATATGCCGGTTTGCAGGTTCAATCCCCAGTAGAGGGCGTGCAGGGGGCAGTTAATCAATGTTCTCTCACTGATGTTTCTATCTCTCTATCCCTCTCCCTGTCTTTCTAAAAGGTCAACAAAAACATATTAAAAAAAAAAAAAAATTTCTTTGAGGAAAAACATGTCATATAAGTATCAGAAGAATGGTATCATACTTGTCAATAGCAACATCAGAAGCTATAAATGATTCAAGAGATGCCTTCAAAGCCCTAAGGAAAAATTACTTTCAACTCTACCCGACTGGACCACTGATTTGGATATTTCAGACATAAAAGTCTTAATTTCTTTTTTAAGTCCCAAGCATCCTTTATCAAGTAATAGGATGCTTTTCTATAAAACGTGGGCACATAAACCAAGAAAGAGTAGGATCTCATAAACTTTTTTTAAAATATATTTTTACTAGAGGACCAGTGGACGGATTCGTGCACCAGTGGGGCCCCTCAGCCTGGCCTACACCCTTTCCCAATCTGGGACCCTATGGAGGATGTTGGATAGCTGGTATCAGCCTGATCCAGACAGGAGGGAGCCTGATCCTGTTCATTATCAGCACATGTCACAGCGACCAGTCATTTGGTTGCTTATGCTTATATATGTACAGATTGATTTCAGAGAGCAAGGGAGGGGGGAGAGAGATAGAAACATCAATGATGAGACAATCAGTGATCAGCTGCCTCCTGCACGCCCCCCACTGGGGATTGAGCCCACACCCCAGGCATGTGCCCTTGACTGGAATCTAACCCAGAATCCTTCAGTCCCCAGGCTGACACTCTTATCTACTAAGCGAAACCAGCTAAGGCTCTAATAAACTCTTAATAGAGCTAGAAATCCAGGAATGAGGTAAAGACATATTCTAGAATCAAGATGATAAAGAAATCCCAAAATAAAATCTATATAACAGAAACAGAATGGAACAACCAGTCCAGATTACAGAAGAGAAGGTCCCAGGAAGGACAACTCCAAGAGGGAAGGGGGGAAATGGAATTTACAGACTTGAGAGTGTAATTCTCTTTTAGAATTTTCATACTAAGTAGAATATTTTTACCTCCCCAAAATAACTTATAAAGCATTTCTATATTATGTAAAGTAGTACTTAGTACTGACTACTGAAAGTAGCTGTTGGAAGGGGTGAAAGTTTTTAAATGTGCAAAGAAAACCAGGCAAGTTGAATAATGGGGAGAAAGCAGTACTTAAATCCAGGAAAAACAAAAGACAAAAGTATCACTAAAGATGTACATAGAGCCACAAAGTATTTTTTGTAATTTTTAAGTGTGAATATTACAGATTAAATGTAAAAGAATAAAATATATGTAGACCAAATTGTGATCTCCTATGTTACTATTAAATCTTAAAATGCTAAAAAAAAAAAAAAAAAGGCTATGAAACCTATCCATTTGGAAAGAAGAATGAAAAAATAATATAGAAGTGAACTAAAATTTTTAATTACCATTACAAAATCATGTCCTCAGCAAATGAAGAAAGAACTACTATATCATACATGTTAAAAAATACCAGAAGAAACAGCTAAAATATTTGAAGAGGGGTGGAAAGACTGCTCTTTGTTATAAGCAGTTTAATACTGACTTTTTAAACATTTATAAGTTCCTATAATTAAAGGTAAAAGGAGTAAATGATACGAAGAGGCAATGTGAAAATGGCTTACCTATAATAATAAGAGCGTCATATGCAAACCGACCGAACGACCGTTCAGATAACCTTCTGGATGACCATGCTATGACACTCACTGGCGCCAGGCCAGCCAAGTTGGGTGCGATGCAATTGGTCAGGAGCCCAGCCATCGCCCCATGATTTCCCTGCAGAGGGAGGCCCAGGCCACCGGCTGGCAAGGCAATCGATCAATCAGGGGACTACACAATCATCCCAAAGAGGAAGGCCCGGCCACCCCACAGTGGCACTGCGGCGGGTGGGCGGGGTCTCCCTCTTTGGGATGATCCATCGAGGAGCCATGGCGGGGCCAACGTCTTTGGGGCCAATGATCACAGGGCTTCCAGAGTGAAAGGGCACAGGCCAGACTGAGGGGACAGACACACACACACACACCCAGCGCACAAATTTCATGCATCAGGCCTCTCATGTAAGAATATGAAAGATGGCAAACCAGGATAAACAATCTGTAGACATGTAAACTAAAATAATGTGATACCACCTAAGGATAAAGAAAAATGTGGTCTACTATGGGAAAATGACTAATCTCATACACTGCAAGTTTAAAATGTCACTTCTGAAGAAACATTTGATAGAATTTAGCTGTGTGTTCCCTTTGACAGAGTTCCAATTCCAGCATGCTCTACATAAATACTGACTTGTGGAGACATTCACTGAAGCACTGGTTATTTCCTATGCATAAGAATTTGATCAAATAAAATATAACTGGATACTGTAAAATACTTTGAAGTGGTTAAAAAATTATGGTAGAGATTCCAAGACATTGTCAAAAAAAAAAAAAAAAAAATCAAAGGATAATATGAACAAACATGTATAGCTGTGTGTATCTGAAAGAACACACACCAAGCCATTAACCACAAAGGAAGTAGAATTGGGAACATATGAAAAGGGAGGTATAAAACTGAGGGGGAGCCCAGATGACATGGCCATGGTTGACCATCTATGAACCAGAAGGTTATGGTTCAATTCACAGTAGGAACACATTTCCAGGCTGTGAGCTTGATCCCCAGTAGGTGATATACAGGAGGCAGCCAATCAGTGGTGCTCTCTCATCATTGATGTTTCTATTTCTCTCTCCCTCCATCTCTGAAATCAATAAAAATATACTTTAAATAAATAAGTAAATGGAAGGGGAATTTATTATCTTTTTTTTATATAATCATGCATACATTTATTACATGTATTCTTTTTAAGTAGAGAAATTATATGGAATTTAAACTTTCAGTTTAGCATTCACAAATAGTTCTATTATCAACATAAGAATAACTGATTTATAATTTATATCTTTGAACACATGTGATTATATAATAGAGTTTCACATACCCTCTTATTGTACTGTTTGTTTCAGAATTCCCAGGATCCAATGTTTCTTTTAAGAAGTTTATATAATGTATCCAAAGGTCAACACTAAGAGGTATTGCCTGAAGCCCCCGTCGATACACCTAAGAAAAAAACAACAAAACTGTACTTCAAATATTTAATTATTTCTTAACAGAGAGGTAACACTGTGTTATCCGGTGAACCTTAGAAATACTAATTACTGGAATTTTGTTTAAATAATCTACCATTACCATTTGGGTGGAGGTTGGATAGAACATGGCAATGTTCTGATCCCCACGTGCAGAGTCTTGATCTTCAAAGCGCAGCAGTCCCTGCATTCTGACCGGGTTGTGTGGGCAGGCTTTGGGTTACAGACCATAGGGCACAGACCCATTAGAGCACCAATGACAGCGTCTGACCAAAAATGCAATAAGACGTAGCAAATGTGACTAGCAAACCAACTATATTGTTTGGAAAATGAGAAATAAATGTAAGTGAGAGAAAAGCCCTGCCCTACTTGTTAAGCTGCAGTGTAATACAGAGGCTTGCACTGCAAAGCTTGACAAACTGTAGAGGTTTAACGCACCTGCCAACAAAGAGAGAAAATATTAGCTACAAATGCCACAAGAGTGACAAATGCAAATAAAATACCCTATAAAATTGTTTGACCACAAATCGTAGGTACTGCCAGCCAAAGAAAAAAAAAAGTATTTGTTTTGTTATTTGGCTTACAGTACCCTAATGGAAATTATTTTATTCAGTGATGTACGCACCTCATCTGATTGTTTAATGTTGTCATGCCGCTTTTCAAGGTCTGCATACTTTTTCCAGTAACCATAGCAATACGGATAGTGTATGAAAAATTTGTCAAATGCTTTCCTGGCAGCCATCAAGTGATTCTGATGGAAATAAAATGAGGTGTATAAATATCTTGGAAGTTTTTGTCACAAAAATATTTATTATTCCTTTCAAATGTATTATCTCAAATAAAAGAAATGACAGGTTTAAAGACCACACCCCCTCCAGCAGTCCTTTTCCCTATAAATGGAATCATATCCGTTGAAACAGAGGAACTAATTCTGTTAAACTACAAGGTAACCATTTATTCACAGATTTTATAGATACACACATGCACAGCACTTACTACAAACATTAGACTTGACTCTACTAAAACTAACTTTTCACTACACACCAATGCGATTTTTTTTGAAGTTAAAATAGTGTATATATCCAATGTGATGCAACTTAATCTGAAAAGTATAAAAAAGGCAACTTTAATTATAAAACATTAAGGCCCAGTCTAATAATGACTTGATTAATCTGTTGCTTTAGTCCCATTTAAAAGTTACTAACCTCCTGTTCTACATACTGAAGCAAATATACCCAGCCTGTAAAATCCTGAGGATTATTTTCTACAGTTTTCCAAAACTTTTCATATTCTGGAGGGAAATTTGCTTCCGTTTCTGCCACTGGAAGGTCCACAGCATCTGCTATCTCATTTTCTTCTGTAGTTGCATTCACACTAGGAGATCCATCAGGTGACTGTTCCATTTCCGTAACATTCATAATTTCAGTACTGAAATCAGCAGACTGTTCTACCACTACCTCAGAACTGTTGCCTGTGCTGCCATTACTAGAATTTCTGTACTCATCCATGTGAGAATTTTGCATAGCTGTTTTCTTCAGTTAATGATCTGTAGAAACAAAAATAAAGAAAAACATCTTCAAAATGTTCATTTAGCATCATCAAAACCACCCTTTTTTAAAGATGATTTTTAGAGAGGAAGAAAGAGAAACATCAATGTGAGAGCA
This sequence comes from Murina feae, assembly GCA_004026665.1. NCBI lineage: Eukaryota > Metazoa > Chordata > Mammalia > Chiroptera > Vespertilionidae > Murina > Murina feae. The sequence continues at coordinate 11,338 of PVJC01004702.1, read as the reverse complement.
AAACATCAATCAGCAGCCTCCTGCATGTCCTTACCGGGGATCAAACCTGCAACAGAACATTTGCCGACCAGGAATTGAATCAGCAACCTTTCAGTGCATGGGATGACACCCAACCAGCTGAGAAGCACCAGTCAGGGCAAAATCACCTTTTTATAAAACACAAGCTCTCATTAGCTATTGAGAAATATAATAATTTGATTCTTGGTATCTCATATAACTCTTAATTAGGTTCACTAATTTCTATATTATAAATGAAATTCTGTAACATAAATTTTCCAAAAATCTATTTTACTGTTGGGTGTTTGAGTAAACACTAAATAACTAAGGACTTAGTTCCTTCACCCATAAAGTAAGTGAGGTTTGTGCCTACTCTAACGAAAAAAATCATATCTGAATTCAATGTTTCTTATCTAGCTAAAATTATGAAATTCAATGTCTGAATACCATCTTGCTATTAACCCTGGAAAATAGCAATATCTTTAATATCTGTTCTAAAGGCTAAAGGGAAAATAACAAAAATTCTGGTTATGGACATAAATGTTTTAGAGGGAAATTCATCACTTAGCTCAGGATAAAGTTTAGAAAAGAAAAAGTTACATTAGTGAGATATATTAATACATTTACAATAACATGTAAACCCTCGCACCTAGGTTTGATTTTATTTTAGAAGATATAAATGAAGGTATTAAAAAATTATTAAGATCCCTGGCTGGAATACTCAGTTGATTGGGCATCGTTTGTGCACCAAAAGGTTACTGATTCGATTCCTGGTCAGAGCACATGCCCAAGTTATGGACTCAATCCCCGGAAGGGGGTGTGATGAGGCAACAGACCGATGTTCCATTCTCAAATAGATGTTTCTCTCTCCCTCTTCCTTCTTCTCTCTCTAAAAATCAATAAAAAATATACATTTTTTTTTAAATTACAAGAGTGACTTCTAAAGTGAATGTTATTAAAAACATATTTGCGCAAATTCTATCATCAGGCCAGTAATTATATAAAATTATTCCAATTAAGTCATCTCATTGTTAAGGCCATAAAATAATAAGGGATTATATTTTTATGCTATAAGGTAGTCCCACAATATATTTTCATAATTGACTCCATCTCTTCTAACAGTTTAAGTGGAAAGTGAATCATTAAAGTACAGGGGACGTCTCTTATTTTTTAAGTGAGGGATTATCATCAAAACTAAACAAACTATAAAACTGGTTTACTCTTTTCTTTAAATATATTTTTATGGATTTCAGAGAAGAAGGGAGGAGAGAGAGATAGAAACATAAATGATGAGAATTGCTGATAGGCTGCCTCCTGCATGCCTCCTACTAAGGATCGAGCTCACAACCCAGGCTTGTGCCCTGACCGGAATCAAACTATGACCTCCTGGTTCATAGGTCAACACTCAACCACTGAGCCATGGTGGCAGGGCAAGATTGGTTCTCTTAAAACATACTCAGAATATACAATTACTTAACATAGTACAATGTGACTAAAAAGGTAATTAAGACTTTAAATAGAGTAATTCAAAGAATGCAAGTGACCAATAAGCCTATGAAAACGTGGTAGGACATATACTGCTTGTAGGTATCTTTTTTTTTAATCAGTATATGTTCTACCACGTTTTCTTACTTTGAATGTGAGCATATGTGAAACAACTTATGTACATAAAGCAGTCAATAAGGGAATGGCCAAAAAAATTAAGAAATCAAGATGTTAATAATAGTGCCAGGTTCATACTATGTGAGAAAAATAAGTCCCTAGCTGTTTAAACTACTAGCAATTGACAGGTTTTCCATTACTTTCAGAAAATGCATTCCTGATTAACCCATTCACAATACATGAGAATGTCCATTTCTCCCTCTTCCCTATTCAGCACTAGGTACCATGAAACTTAATTTTTGCTCATTTGACTTAAAATAAATATAAATAAGAGAACCTCACAAGAAACAAAAATTTTTTAAAAAAAGAGCAGAACCTCATTTTGATTTGCACTTCTTTAACTATGAGGTTGGATTTCTTTTTCTGCATTTTTTTCTTAAATGCCTTTTCATATTCTTTGTCCATATTTTCTATTGCATTACTAATTTTTATTCTCACTAGTTTGTACAAGATCTTTGTAAACCAAGGAAATCAGATCTTTATGACATACAACTGTAAAATATTTTTGTTAGTTTTTCTGATTATTAGTTTTAGGTTTTGTATGTGTGTGTGGGTGTGGAGGGCATCTTTTAAATTGTCATGTGCACATGAAATCCAGATTTTAAATGTTATTATTTCAAAGTAGTAGTATGAAGCAAACTTTTTCCCAAAAAAGGATAAATTTAAAATGTTAACTCAGCCCAGCCAGCTTCACTCAGTGGCTGAGTGTCGACCTATGAACCAAGTGGTGACAGTTCAATTCCCAGTCTGGACACATGCCTGGGTTACAGGCTCAATCCCCAGTAGGACGTGTGCAGGAGGCAGCCGATCAATGATTCTCTTTCGTCACTGATGTTTTTCTCTCTCTCCTTCTCTCTCTTCTCTGAGATCAATAAAAATATACATTAAAATAATAATAATAAAATGTTAAATCAAGAGGCCTTTTGAGACTGAATGCTACTGGAAGAATTAGTTATAACCAGGTAAATCTAGGGAATAATAATTTTTTAAAAAATAACAAGGAAAATAAGTGCAGGAAGGTTGGGTGGGGACAAAAAAGTTTTTTTTTTAAATATATTTTATTGATTTTTTACAGAGGGGAAGGAAGAGGGATAGAGAGTTAGAAACATCGATGAGAGAGACATCGATCAGCTGCCTCCTGCACACACCCTACTGGGGATGTGCCCGCAACCAAGGTACATGCCCTTGACTGGAATTAAACCTGGGACCCTTGAGTCCGCAGGCCGACGCTCTATCCACTGAGCCTAACCGGTTAGGGTGACAAAAAAGTTTTTGATATGTGATATATAGCACTCTACTACATTCCTTGCAGAAAATAGGTAGTATAAGTTAAGTCCTCACTATATAAGGTTTATTAACTAGAGAGAAATGGGGGGGGGGGGGAATGAGAGAGAAAGAATTTCAAATGAACCAAAAAAATTAATCAACTGAAAATTATAGCCATCTAGAAATGCTTCATGAAATACAGAACTGGGTTTTAAATTTGAAAATTATAGGTTTTGAAATAAAAATATATTGTTCCAGAATAGGGAACAGCTTATTTAACTTTACAGAACAAACTTTCTAGACAGTACACTAGAAATTAGGACTGGTTCAAAGACCAGAAGACACACTGACCAGCATGAAGAAGGTTTATATTAGGGAAGTGGAAAGATAATCAGCAGAATAAGCAGGGTAAAGCCAGGGAGATTGGAGAAAAAATGATAAAAGAAGAAAATTTACAGAGAGATTCAAGAATAAATGACAGAAGAAATTCTAGCCCTGCTGTGTGTCTCGGTGGCTGAGCATCAACCTATGAACCAGGAGGTCACAGTTTGATTCTGGGCCAGGGCACATGCCCAAGTTGTGGGCTCTATCTCCAGTAGGGGTGTGCAGGAGACAGGCAATAGATGATTCTCTCTCATCATTGATGTTTCTATCTCTCTGTCCCTTTCCCTTTTTTCTCTCTCTTTGAAATCAATAAAAACATTTAAGAAATAATAAAGTGAAACATCAATCAGACAATGCTACTCCACTGCTCCTTCTCAGAGTAAAAGTCAATGTCCTTCAATGGCCCAGTGCTCCTCTCATCAATTACTTCTTTGTCTCAATCTTCTACTAACCTTAACATCTCTCACTCAGCCCCAGACACACTGACATCTTGCTGTCTCTCAAAAATCCACACTCTCCAGCTGTAGAGCCTTGGCACTACACCACTGGCTATTCTCTCTACTCAGAGTGATCTTACAGATACCCACATGTCTACCTTCCACACCTCCTCCTTTGCTGAAATGACACCCTCAATAAGACCTCCTCACCCATACTATTTAAAACTGAAACTTGCTCCCATCCCCAGCATATCTAATCTCCTTTACCCTTCTCTACTTTTTTCCTATTATCCATAGAATTTATTATATTCTAACATAGTAAACAATTTACTTATTTCTTATATACCATGATATAAGAATTAACCAGCCTGTTCTTTTTGTTCACACTGCTCTTGCTATAGTTTAAGTAATCATTATCTCCCGAACAGACCAGTATTTTTCAAACTGCATATTGCTTTAGATCAGGGGTGGGGAACCTTTTTTCTGCCAAGGGCCATTTGGATACCATAACATCATTTGATGGCCATACAAAATTATCAGCTTGCCCTAACTGGTTTGGGTCCAGTGGATAGAGCGTCAGCCTGCAGACTGAAGGGTCCCAGGTTAGATTCCTATCAAGGGCATGAGCCTGTGTTTTGGGCTCGATCTTCAGTGGCAGGCATGCAGGAGACAGCTGATCAATGATTCTCTCTCATCATTGATGTTTCTAACTCTCCCTCTCTGAAATCAATAAAAATATATTTTTTAAATTATCAATTTTAAAACTAGTCTGCTAGGCTCCTCCCCAACCCAGGCCCTGGTCGGGGCTCCTACAGCATGCAACTAGTTGATGTGTTTCTCTTGCATCCACATTTCTGTCTTTCCCTCTTTCTTTCTCGTTTTAAAATATATTTTTACTGATTCAAAGAGAGGGAGAGAGAGAGAAACATCAATGAGAGAGAATCATTGATTGGCTGTCTCCTGCACAACCTACACTGAGGACTGAATCCACAACCTAGGCATGTGCCCTTGACCTGAATCAAACCTGGAACCTTTCAGTCTGCAGGTCGACGCTCTATCCACTGAGCCAAACTGGCTAGAGATGTCTTTCCCTTTCTTACACTCTCAAAATCAATGGAAAAATATCCTTGAGTGAGGGTTTAAAAAATAAATAAATAAATAAATAAATAAATAAATAAATAATTTAAAAAAAAATAAAATTAGCCTGCTATATTTGGTCAAACATTTAATTAACTCACCCCTAATGCCTTAGCAGGGCCAGACCAAAAGATTTCACAGACCTTATATGGCCCACAGGCTGGACGTTCCCCACCCCTGCTGTATATTATCTTTGTCCTTTTTGTAAATGAAAAAATAGAATTTAAAAATTTTTATCAGAATATGTTGCACATAGTAAAGGTATATTGTTTGGTCACATTTGTTACAATTAGATACACACACGCAATTCAACTATATATCATTTTCAAATTAAAGATCAGGCCCAGTTACTTATTAGGGAACTTAGGACAATTACTTAATTTCACATACCTTGCTATAAAAATGAACTTTCCTCTTTTTATTCACACTGCTATTGTTACAATTTGAGTAATTATTAACATCCCTCCTGAATGTTTTTCAAACTTGAGACTGCTTCAAACCAGCCTCCCTTTTTAAAAAATGAAAACAGCCCTGATCCGTTTGGCTCAGTGGATAGAGCGTCAGCCTGTGGACTCAAGGGTCTGGGGTTCGATTCCGGTCAAGGGCATGTACCTTGGTTGTGGGCTCACCTCCTGTGGGGAGTGTGCAGGAGGCAGCTGATCGATGTTTCTCTCCCATCGATGTTTCTGACTCTCTATCCCTCTCCTTTCCTCTCTGTAAAAATCAATAAAATATATTTTTAAAAAAAGAAAAAGAAAACATGCCAAGATAGTGTTGCTCAGTGGTTGAGCATCAACCTATGAACCAGGAGGTCACAGTTTGATTCCTACACATGTCTGGGGTTTCCGGCTTGACCCTCAGAAGGGGATGTGCAGGAGGCAACCAATCAATGATTCTCATCACTGATGTTCCCATCTCTCCCTCTACCTTCCTGCTGAAATCAATTTAAAAAAATGTATTTTTTAAAAATGAAAACAGAAAAAAAATTTATCAGGTTGCACACACATTAAGGGCATATTGTTGAAATACACACAGAATTAAACAACCTTTTATTGGGTTGCAATGTTACATGCACATAATACAAGGTGGAGCAAAGTAGTTTTACAGTTGTGAGTACTCCAAACAGAGTTTATTTTCCACAGGAAATTATAAACTTACTTTTACCCCACCCTGTATAATGGGTTGCAGTCAAAATATTTGAAAAACATTGCTACACTATTACTATGATAAATTAATATTACTAGAATATTAAATTCAGAGAGAACAGAGACCTTGGTTTTGTTTATACCTGTAATTTTTAGTTTAGTTATGACATATACTTTTGACTAACATTTATACTTTATACATTATACTTTTGACTAACAATTCTACCTACCAACATAAAATCTGGAGGATGACTTAAATAATCCACACATAACTAAAGATGGGAAGTTTGCCCTCACTGGGTGGCTTGGAGCGTAGTCCATACACCAGAAAGGTTGAAGGTTCGATCCCCAGTCTGGGCACATATGAGAGGAAACTGATGTTTCTATACTTCTCTCTCTCTCCCTTTCTCTCTTAAAAAAAAAAAAATCAATAAATGAAGTATCCTCAGGTGAGGAAAAAAAGGCAATTGTTAATTTAAAAAATACAGTTAAGTTTGATCGAACACTTTTTAAACTCTATATTTATGCCTACAGAGGTTAAGTGATTATTCTTTTCATAAATAAAACAACACATAAAAATCTGAAGATGTTACTAAGAACAGAAAGTCAGGAGTATGAGCAAATTAACTTTGCAATCTACCAGTTACTTTGTGCTTCATATGCAGATAGGCTAATTTTAAGGCTCAGGATGTTAGGAAAAGATACTATCATAATCACTGGTTTTAGCAACTGTTTTCAGAGACTAAGTAGAATGAATGGTCACAGATTATGTTCCACAAATCAGAACGAACACACACACATCTGTATCACTCAGGTGTTTTTTAATCCTCATCTGAGGATATGTTTTTTTTTCTTTGATTTTAGAGAGGAAGGAAGAGGGAGAGAGAAACGATGTGATAGAGAAACATCAATTGGTTGTCTCCCTAAGGCACCCTGACTAGGGATCAAACCCAAACCCAGGTATGTGCCCCTAACTGGCAATTGAACCCTTGACCTTTCCGTGTGTACCCATGATGTTCCAATCAACTGAGCCACACTCGCCAGGGTAATCACTCAGGTTTTTTAGGGAAGAACAATCATTTGGCTAGAACTACCACTTTCTCCTTTGGCTATTAAAAAAAAAAAAAATCCCATTTAATGTAGAATTGTTAACATACCACAGGTGGTTCTGTGTTTTTTTTTTTGGCTTGAAACAGGTTTTATCATTTGATTTATAAAATTCCTTTTCTTATTCAAATATAAGTAAAAAAACAGTAGCATAGTGACACTAAAAAAATTTCTGCTTTTTGATTACCCATCTTTTTATTTAATTATTTTAGAGTTTCCAATCTAAGAAACAAGCCTTCAGAAGAATTCCTTTTGTTCACCTTGTCCCCACCAAAGACTAGTTCCAACTTCTGCAACCCCACAGGGTAGTTACAAATACGGTGGGGGGAGGAGGGGGACGCCCCAACAGTTGTTGCTTTCTTTTCAAGCCACTTAAGCTCCTATAGAGCCTCAAACACTCAAGTTCCAAAGTGAGCTTCATATTCACAGTTCCATCATAAAACTAGCTTCCTTTAAGTGTCAACCTTCCTTGCAGAAAAGTTTAAAGTATTCCTAAACAGATTGGATCCGCTGCCAAATAACTTGGAAGTCCTCAAAGAGGAGGTACCGGGAATATCGAACTAAAAAGTAACCATCTCATGACATGAAATCCTCCTCCTCAATCACACATTAGGAGCAGCACTCTCTGAGTTAAGGAAGACACCATTCTTAAACAGATTGCTTCAGAAGATCCTGGCTGGGTGGGCTCAGCGGGCAGAGCCTGGGCCGGGACTGCAGGGTCCCCGCTGGAGTCTCGCCGGGACCCACGTGCCGGTAGCGGCTCCATCTCCAGCAGGGAGCGGGCCAGAGGCAGCCAATCCACGCGTCTCTCTCATCGCAGATGTTTCTACCTCTCCCTCTCTGAAATCAATAAAAAGTATTTTTTAGAAAAGAACTTCAGTGTCTAGTTTTTCTGCTTCTCTCCTATCCTGCCAAAAGCTTTCACTTAATTTTGAGGTGCTGTCGCTCAGGGCCCCAAAGATTGCGCTTATGCAGTCACATTACGGAACGCGTCCTACAAGGCGCCTGATTTACGCTTTATTAACAGAATTTGTATGTTCCCAATGTTCTGGCGTCTGCTACGGCGCCCTTCTCGTTCCAGTCGCCCCAGCCACCCCGCTTTCCAGCTCTTGGGGAAGCAAGGGCTCCAGGCTTACCCCCAAATCGCTCCCTTCGCCACGGGGAGGCCCGCATTTCCAGGCCCGTCGGAGAAACGCTCGGTCTAAGAAAAGAAACCTCGCCCTGCTCCACCCAACAGGTGGGAAGGCCAGGGGACTGGACAGCTGGGCGTCCGGGCCGGGCCAGGCCGCAACACGGCGGGAGGGAGGGAGGCCCGGCCCGGTGCGGCCTGAACGCAGGCAGGGCCCCGCCGGCCCGGCCCACCGCCCCCTCCGCCAATTCCGAGGCGCCCGCCCCAGCTGACCTGACGGTGGAGGCGACTCAATGCCATGAGCCGCAGACTGGGCGACGATGGCGCTTCCACGGTCTCAGTGCCCACAGCCGCCGCTGCACCGCCACCAGCGCCACAACACCTTCCCGGAGAGAGCGCGCCGCGCATGCGCCGAGTGCTAGGGACGCGAGGGAGTCACGTGATCGCGCTGCGTGCGTCCTGGCTTCACTCGGGATCCAGGAGCCCCGCCCCGCCCGCCCCGCCCCCAGGCTCCAGAGGCTGCACCTGCTGCTCATCCAGTTTCCTTCCTCAGCGGGTTCTTCCCAAACTCAAAGCTTATTTAGGTCCTTTCACAGCCAGCGCTCAGCGCTTCCCTTGCCCCTGCCCAGAGAAAGAAATTGTTTTTCTTATTGGGCAAACCTAATGTTTCCCAACAATTCTTCAGGTTTTACCCCTCTACCTAAAGATGGACAGAAATTAAGACTTAAAAACCCCGTGGCCCCGCCAGTGTGCTTCAGTGGTTGAGCCTGGACCCATGAGCCAAGAGGTCCCCTTTCAATTCCCAGTCAGGGTACATGCCCGGATTCTGAGCTCTATCCCCAGTAGGGGGTGTGTAGGAGGCAGCCCATCAATTATTCTCTCTCATCATTGATGTTTCTACCTCTACCTCTCTCCCTTCCTCTCTCTCTCCAAAATCAATTTTTAAGAAAATCCTGTTGGCCCTAGCCGGTTTGGCTCAATGGATAGATAGATCGTTGGCCTGTGGACTGAAGGGTCCCAGGTTTGATTCCGGGTCAGGGCACGTGCCCAGGTTTTGGGCTCAATCCCCGTAAGGGGGTGTACAGGAGGCAGCAGATCAATGATTCTCATCATTAATGTTTCTAACTCTCCCTCTCCCTTCCTCTCTGATATATATATTAAATAAACACTGTGTGTTGGGGGGGAGGGACACATACTAAACCTGACGAGCTTATAGGAGGCCTGTATGGCAGACCCTACAGACTCATAGAGACCACAAGTAACCACATAGGATGGTCTGAACATAAAAATCCCTAATTAAAAGTCAGTCATGGTGGAAGTCACGTCCTAGCCTGTAGCTTTTTTGACAAAGGTCAGTCTTTACCTGAAGTGAACCTGTCTATTGTCTTTTTGCATCTAAGATAACATACACTTGGGATGTAAGAGTAATCTCCTTTATCTGGACCTCTCAGGGTGCAACCCACTGGCACCAGAGTATTAGACCATGGAACCTCTCATTGTTATCTTGTTCCTCAAATACCATCCCCTTGTGCTGTAAATGTTAATTTTTAACCATCCTGTACCCACAAATGTAAAAGATTTAAATATTTCAGCAGTTGAGCTTCAACCCATGAGGCCACTGGTTCCATTCCTGGTCAGGCCACTTGCCCGGATTTCAGGCGTGGTCTCCAACAAGGAGCGTGCAGGAGGCAGCTGGTCAATGTTTCTATCCCTTTCTTCCTTTCCCTTCCTCTCTCTGTTTTACTCCGTGGACAAAAGGGGCCACATGCTAACCTGACAAGCTCAGGGAAGGCCTGCATGACAGTATTACAAACTCAAAGACCAAAAGTAACCCTAAAGGATAATCTGAAATTAAACTTTAACTAAAAGCAGTTATGGTGACCTCCTAGGCCAATATCTTCCCGGTCAAAGGTCAACCTTTACCTTAACTAAACCTATCTGATTTTCTCTCTCTTTTTCTTATTATGACAGCAGTTCCTTCAGTATTTCTAGTAATGCTGGTTTGGTGGTGATAAACTCCTTTAGTCTCCTTTTGTCTGGTAAGCTCTTTACTTCACCACCATCTATTTTGAATGATAGCCTTGCTGGATAGAGTAGTCTTGGTTTTAGATACTTGCTTTCCATTACTTTGGAGGCTTCATGCCTTCTGACCTGTAGAGTTTCTGATGAGAAATCAGCTGAGAGCCTTATGGGAGCTCCTTCATAGTTCACAAATTGCTCTTCTCTTGCTGCCTTTAAGATTCTCTCTTTCCCCTTGTGCTGGGGTGTTATCTGCTTCTAGAAGGGTTCAGGAATCTAGAAAAGAGGCTGTGCATACATGGATTAAAAAGACTAGAGAAGAAATATGAATTTGGAAGGCATTTTGGAGGGCCAGACAAAAACTGAGTTCTAGTAACTAAGTTCCTGGAATCTCTGCACCCAGGGCTTTTTATTCACACATTTTGTCCTCTAGCAAAGCAGATACACATACCAAAGATAAGGCCTGGTAAACAAAAGAAGATTATCAGGCTGGGGGAACTGTCTTGGGCTGTTCCAGCAACAGGTAATAACATGCAGATTTTCAGGCCTGCTGAAGGTGTCCATCAACATTTTGATGGACCTTCTGCATTTATTATGCTAGCTACTGTTCCTAGCCTCCAGCACCCTTAATTTTTGGCATTTTACTTATGACGTTTCTAGGTATGGGCCTGTTTGGGTTCTTCTTATTTGAAACTCTCTGTGCCTCCTGAACTTATGTGACATTTTTTTTAAATTTATCTTTATTGTTCAGATTATTACAGTTGTTCCTCTTTTTTCCCCCATAGCTCCCCTCCTCCCAATTCCCACCCCAACCTCTGACCTTGCCCCCCCATTGTCCTCATCCATAGGTGTACATTTATTGTCCAGTCTCTTCACGCATCCCCAACACCCTTAACCCCCAAAAATTGTCAGTCCACTCCCTTTCTATGCCTCTGATTCTATTCTATTCACCAGTTTATTCTGTTCATCAGATTTTTTATTCACTTTATTCTTAGATTCACTCGTTGATATATATTTGTTGTTCATAATTTTTACTTTCCTTTTTCTTCTTCCTC